>PVHX01010875.1:0-67481 GCA_004024805.1 Geosciurus inauris
TTGTTTTGTTCTTAGTCCTAGGGCATAGCTCTTATTGCTGTGGCATGGTTTTTACACTAGGATGTGACCGTTTTTGGAATCTCAACCAAATGTCTGTGGCTTACCAATTTCCTATAATGGCTGGACCTAAATGCTAACCTCTATGTCTTCCAGCACTGTGCTGCCTCTGAAACCCCTGCTGGATTTCTCAGAGTCTTGCACACACAGATATAGCTTAGTAGTTTGCTTTGAGGGTGATTTTCACAGTTTTTTAGACTATTTCTCGTATTTTTTTTGCCCCAAAGTTTGGTGGTAATCCAGCCCGCCAAATCCAAGCTGTAGTTCTGAACTTCCATCTTGGTCTCTTCTATCCAGTGAGATTGCCACTCTGACTAGGCACTATTTCTCTACACTGTGGTTTGGAAAATGTTCTGAGATGGGATAAATATGGGGCTCATCTAATGTGTTCCATTTCTTATATTTCCTTTCCCTAAAGGATCATAATCTTGCATTGACTACTGCCCAATATTTTGTCCAGCTTTTAAAACTGTTCTTAGGGGAAGGTTTATTGCAGTACCAGCCATTTCAACATGTTCAGGACCAGATCAATTATGTTAAAAATAACTTTTATGTCAAATTCTTTACATGTATTATTGCTAGTCTGCATGTGTCCTGAATGATATATATTATTATTCTCATTATTATAGATTAGGAAACATGTTCAAAAAGTTTAAGAGAATTATCCAAAGTTAATGCAGTCAGTTAATGAAACTGGGATTGTAACTGAGATTACTTTGGTCCCAATTTCTATTATTACATTCTACCTAAGTCAGCATATAAATTATGCATAAGATTTACTAAATTTTACTCAAGATTTTACATCAATATTATTTCTATTGATTAAATTGTCTAGAGGGAGAATATGTTAAATTAGTAACTGAAAATGATAACTGATATTTGTACTAGAATTTTGCTTCCCTATTCACAGATAATTGATAACTGATTGTAGTATTTAAACTAGTTTCTGGAGTATCATCAACAGATGTATTTTCTTTCCTTCCTCCCTCCGTACCTCCCTCCTTTCTTTCCTTCCTTCTCCCCTTCCACCTCCTCTTCCTCCTTTTTTGGTGATGCTAGAGATTGAACTCAGGTCCTTGCATATGCTAGGAAAGTGCCCTACCACTGAATTACAAACCCAGCCCTCCACAGATACTTTTGCCAATGTATTGTTATATCATAATAATAGAATTATTCAGTAATTTGGGGAGGATCTGTAATTATTATTACAATAATTCTGATCAACTGAACTAGCTGAATATGGCAAAATTGCTGTTGACAGATATTTACCATGTCACCATGACTAAGATTTACCTGACTATGCATTTGGAAAGAAACACTTTGGAAATAATACTTAGACATTTTAAACCTATCAAAATGTAGTCTGACCCTACAAAATTAGCCCTTATTCACAACAACTAATAATAATCTCCTTCTCTAACCCTTCATTTCTCTGAGCAGGAAGGTCAATTATAACTTATAAAAAATATTCTGAATACATCAAAGAGCTATTTCCAAACTTCAACACAAAGGATTACATAAGCAAGCAGAAACATAGCGTACAATGTGAACAGTCTTTGAAACCTGTTGCCTATTGTCCATTTCCCTGCTTTGTACATACACTTCATATCCACTAATAGCACTTGCAGATTGTGATGGTAAGTGCTCACTGAACTTCTGTGCTTTAATGTCCCAATGATTTTTCCATTTCTAGGATGTAAATGCAAAGATATACCCATTCTAATTCACTTCTTTTTCTTTCTCCACAAACTTCCTATGTGTTTTGCTTAGCTTTCTTCTATCCTAAATGAATTCAATTATGTGAATCAAAACCCTGAAGCTCTATCATTCTAGATGCCATACGTTTAGCAGTATGTGTGAAATAGATTCCATCAGACTTAGGAGAGACAGAAAGATAATAAGAGAATGACTCGGAGAAAGCATATGGGCCACTGGGCATTTATAACAGCACAAGAAATTCCAGGCAAGTGTTCAGTAATTTGGGGAGGGTCATCAGTCATTTGGGTCATGACTCTGAATCTTTTCTTGATATAATGCACAGGTGCAGCCTATACTAAACAAATTAGTCAAAATGCTGGATGACTTTAAGTCCTGAAACTGAGGCCAAATTTTACACTTCCCTGCATAAGTCTTCAAAATGAGCAGCACTAAACAAGCTGTAGTGGTAGCAAACTTCTGCTTCCTTAAGGAATCCAACAGAACTAGTGTATCTTAAGAGATACTCAGACAATGTAATAGTGTAAGTGGAAGAACTCCATGGAATGAAAATTTTGCAATAACATCATGCCACTAACTGGTCAGGGAGATGTAAGCTGAGCAGTGTGATGTTGGAACCCACATGCCCCCACTACAATACTACATATAGATCTTCCGCTTATTGTCTTTAATTCCCCCTTCTTTGGATAAGAGTTCATGGAGGATAGATTTTAAGGTAGAGGAGACCAACAAGACTCTTGTAGCAGGAGAAGGAGGAAAAAAATCCTTCCTGATATCTTTTCCGTTTAATTCCATGTTAGACACACTACTGTGACACCTGTACTTTTGCTACCAGTTTCCCTACCTCTCAAATGCTGCTTAGCTAGTTAAGGGATGAACAGAAACACAGAATTTGAGGGTAAGAAGAGATCTGATGCTGTACCTCCTTAAAAATTGAAATAATAAAAACATAAGGCTTGAGACTGCTTTGAGATATTTCCCCCACTCACCAGCAGGATTGAAAATTTACATCTCTCATTTTGTTTTTCTCTCCTGTTTTGTTTTATCCCTTCCTGACCCAGGGGAGATTTAGATCATTTGGATTCAGTAGTCCTCTAGAGAAATGACCAGATATAAGTGCAGGCATTGAAGTGCAGACACAGCAGCAAGTTGTGTTGTGCCAAAAACACTCAAAAGGAAGCAAGCCAAATGGGAAGGAAAAGGGCACGGAAGCAACCAGTCATTCAAGGAAGACACCTGAAATTACCATAAGTGTTGTTTCAATAGAGAGATTTCTACCATGATTTCCTGCCAGGTTCAGTTAAAGTGCAGTTTGCTCATGTCTGCTACATTTGGTGGGTCCCCCACAGGCGAATTCATTACATTCTATTGGAATTTTAATGTCCACAGGTTCCAAGCCTTGGTCTTTTTGTTGCAGTTCTTCAGGGCATCCTGTGTGAACCTGACGTGGAAAACTGTAGAATGAAAGGTCCTTGAGAAAGAGTGGGAAAACATGTTAATTATAAATGGAAAAAATATTCTAATTTGGGTTTAGGTTTGTAGAAAGAAATCTCAAGGATATTTCAGGGAGTAAATCGGTTTTACAGCTACAGGAATCTCTACTGATTAGAGAGAGTTTGTGGATACCCATATCTTCAGATTCTTGATAAAAAGAAGACTCCTAATAGCAAAAGGAATGAGTGCTTGCTTGTTAACTGAATGAGGAATCTCATCTTTTTATCCCTCCCTCTCCTCTTTTCCCTTTGTTGAGAAGATATAGCCTATTCCGTTTTTGAACGTTGTTTGCTCCCCAACAGGTTTTTTTTTCTTTTCTTTCTTTCTACCTGGGATGGAACCCTGGGACACTTGACTACTGAACTACATCCCCAGCTCTTTCTATTTTTTATTTTGAGAACAACAGGTTCTCACTAAGTTGCTTAGGGCCTTGCAAAGTTGCTGAGGCTGGCTTTGAACTTGCAATCCTCCTGCTTCAGCCTCCTGAGCTGCTGGGATTACAGGCATGTGCCATTGCAACTGGCTCTTCAACACCTCTTTCTATGGCAAATTCTATGACCAGTATTTTTCGTTTGCTGGCTTTCAGAGTATTTAGAATCAAGGATGGTATCACCATGCTTCTGTGTGAACAAAGATACTTATTAAATTTAGGGAAATTAATTCCCCGTACTGCAGTGTAGTGGAAAAAATTTTTAAATATGTATCATTTTTCATTGCAAGATCCTTATCTAGGCAATTTCAATAAACAAATATTTGAAAAATCTCCCTCTTAATAGTCAATTAGTAATAGGGATCTGGATCAATAGGTATAACAAATACGTGGAACAGTCATTTTCTTTTGTTAAGAAATATGGTCTTGGGCTGGGGCTGTGGCTCAGTGGTAGAGCGCTTGCCTAGCATGCGTGAGTCACTGGGTTCGATCCTCAGCACTACATACAAATAAATAAATAAAAGATATTGCATTCATCTACAACTAAAAAAATAAAAATAAAAAAAAAATAAAAAAGAAATATGGTCTTAGCTGGGCGCGGTGGCACACACCTGTAATCCCAGCACTTTGGGAGGCTGAGACCGGAGAATCACCAGTTCAAAGCCAGCCTCAGCAAAGACGAGGCGCTAAGCAACTCAGTGAGACCTTGTCTCTAAATAAAACACAAAATAGAGCTGGGGGTGTGGCTCTGAGTTCAATCCCCGGTACTCAAAAAACCACTGAAATATGGTCTTGCTCAGGGCTAAGATTTCTTTAGCACGTACACCTTTTGCAGGTGGAGGGTGATTGGGCCCTCTGCCTGGGTGGTTTAACCTCAATTCACTCATACAACAATCCAGGGAGGAAGACAAAAGTGGCCCCGTTTCACAAAGGCGAATGTCTCAAAATTGAAGAAATTGCTTAGGGACTCTATGCTAATAAGCTTCACAAGTGCCACTGGAACTCAAATCTGCTTACTTCCACAGCGCGCCACATTGCTTCAAACCGATATGTTTTCGGTTGGCCGAATTTGCTTTTTCCAGTTCCCAGAATGGATTCTTGGTAATAAGTTATTTCTCCTCATATTTCCTCCAGACTTATTATGAGTGTAGGTGTAATATGTAGGATATTCAGTTTGTGTTTCTAATGGGGCCAGCACTGGTCTCTGTGTGCTGCCGCTGTCCCGGGCTGGTGGTGCTGGATTCTGCGGCGCGACGGCTGGAACGAGGAGAACCCGCCAACTCCAGAGGGAGGATCTATCCTCGGTTCGCCCCGCAAAAACACAAAACCCAAAGACCCAAAGACAAAACAATCACCCAAATCACCAGGACGTAGACCGTGGGCCTCTTTGGACGAGGAAAAAAGAGGGTCGGGGGCACTAAGGCACCTCCGGAGCGCCCTCTGGCGGGAGCAGAGCGCGCAGATTCCCCGCCCTAGCCCCCCTTCGCCGCCGCCACTGCCGCCGCGGCGCCCCCGCCCGGCTCTCCAGGTTCCCTCCGGTTCTCTCACTCCGTGAGACACAGACGGCAGCTTTCTGAGCCGGGGGACAGGCTGAAGCGGAGCCAGCAAGACTGCCACCGCTCGCCCGGAGAAGACCTGGGCACGGGGAGAGAAAACTAAGCCCGGAGCTCCATCCCTGCTTTACACGGTTCCTCCGTGCAGACCCGGCGGCTCTGCGCCCCCGCGCGATACCCTTCGCAGCCACTTGGCGGGGCGTGCCAGGACTTGGGTCGCGGGTCGGGAAGAGCCAGGCGCGAGGCGAAGGCGCCCCGGGAGCGTGGGTGCGCTCACTGGGACTGGAAAGAAAGGAGTGAGTGGCGGGCTGGGCGGCGGCGGCAGCGGCGGCTGTAGCTGCGGGTGCCTCCCCACCTCGCTGCTTCACAGCCAGCACCTCCTCCAGGGCCGGGGCTGCTCGGCCGGGTCTTCTGCGCGTTCCCGGGCCCGGAGCCGGCGCACGATGCGCCCGGCTGCCTTCTGATCTCCGCTGCGCCTCCGCCTCCGCCGCGATGATCCCCCCTGAGCCGCCACAGCAGCAGCTGCAGCCGCCACCACCGCCAGCTCCGCCGAACCATGTGGTGACCACCATAGAGAACCTGCCGGCCGAGGGCAGCGGTGGCGGCGGCGGGAGCCTGTCCGCTTCCTCCGGGGCTGGCGTGCGCCAGAGGATCCGCAAAGTGCTGAACAGGTGAGCCGCGGCTCCCGGCGAGGGCGCGGGGAACAGGGGCTAGGGGCTCCTGGCCCGGAGTTCCTTCCGTCCCTCGGACGTCTCTGAGGTCCTTTGGGACCGGGTCGAGGCTGGGAGAGACTGAGAAGCCCGGGCGACCAGAGAGGCGCCTAACGTTCGCAGAGAGGCCACGGCAGCTTTGTCCTGGCGCGAGGAGCCCTAGAGTGCAGGAGCTGCAGGCTGGTCCGAGGAGCGAGTTCGGGGAGAGGCGGGGTTTTTCGTACCTAAGGTGCCCTGTGTGTATCGGCACTCACGCCCTCGCACACGCTTGTTGTCTCACTTCCCTTTCCCACTCGTACACCAGCTTTGCACTCAGGGGACCCGGGGACGTGGCCAGGGCGGAGGCGGGAAGGCGCCGGGCTGCGGAGATAGCTTGGAAGTCGCGGCCTCGAGCTGTTGTCCGCCCAGCTCGGCAGCTCCGACCCCTTCCCAGGGGATGGGGTCGCGGCTTCAGCTTCTGCGGACCGAAAGGGAAACCACTTCTGCTTGACGTTCATCGCAGCTTAGTCTTTTACTGGCTTAGGGCAGGGAAATCAAGGCTAGAGGCCTGGCCCAGACCCAGGCAAAGTGCAAAATGTTGCGGGAAGGGTGTAAGAAGGAGGCGCCGGATTATTCTGAAGCTGGCCAAGAAGATCGCCGGCGCCTCCAGTGCTGGAATCTGCGTAGTGGAGCCTTTGAGGACAGAGGTGTTTAGAATGAGGTCCTGTGTAAACATAAAAAGGGGTCCCCTACTATAGCCCCTGACTCAACTGTAATGTGAAAATGACTTTTGTTACTTAAGTAACTTAAAATGATCCACGAGTTGGAAGATTTAAAAAAAAATCACAGAGCAAGTGGATTTTGTGTTTTCTTTTGGGTGCGTGTACGTGCATTTGGATGCGCAAGTAAGGATAACCCTTCCGGTTGCTCAGTTCGTACAGGTTTCTGTGCGGCACTGTTTTGGGTAGCAGAGATTTTCCAATGACTTTACACCAACTGTTTGGGGCTTAAAGTTCTAGTGAGAGCATAAAATATATACAGAAATAAAAACTTGACAAATATCCTGATTTTAGGAGTATGGATTAATTTAGTTATATCAAACCCCAAACCATTCAAGATGCCTTGTGAAGACTTAACGTGTATAACAACTTACTCAAGGCTACTTCTGCATATTTCCACTTACTTCCAAAGAAGCAATTCACTTCTGAGTGAGACACGAGATGGTAATGGAAAGTCGAGTCTTTCCTGTCGTTTGTAGGTTAGAATAACACATTCCAAAATATTGCGTCTGAAAGATAATGAGCAGAATAAATCAAGAAGATGATGACTCAGTATCTATCATGTTGGGTTTCCTGTTCTTTAGGAATACCTGTAGTTTTAAGTAGAATATGTTTTTAATTATTAATTTTCTTATCAAACCAGAAAACACTGTTGTAATAGTTCATTTATTTTTAATTTATGAATTATTATCAACTCTGTGCACGCAGTTTATATAATGAACGTTAGAGTACAAAGTGACAAGATCACTGAGGTAGGCTTGAGGAGACTTGGGTGGTCATCATTCCTTTGTTTCTAGCCTATCATGTAGGTTGGGTCAGAGCCATTTATCTCCTTGGGTCTTGGTTTCTTCATTTATAAGGTGCACACCTGGTGACTCAGGAGGCTGAGACAGGAGGATCACAAGTTTGAGGCTAGCCTTGGCAATTAAGTGAGACCCTGTCTCAAAATAAAATAAATAAATAAAAGGGCTGGCATTGTAGCGCAGTGGTAAAATGCCCCTTAGTTCAATTCCCACTACTGCAAAATAAAATCTATTCAATAATATTTTCTTTACTTCCCCTGCCATGATTTAGAGAATTAGATAATACTGAAGGAAACACTTGGAAATGTAGGAAGCTCTACATTTTTTTCATTTATTCAACTTTTATTATTGTATAAGATGAGTCTGGGGGAGCAACATAGGCAAATAAGGGAAAGTCATAGTACATTATGGGTAGAAGTTTGTGTTTACAAAGCCTTTTGTGATTTGTAACATAAGTTATACTGTTCCTAATGTATCAGGGCAAAACTTAAACTTAGGTTGGGTCAATGGCATTTCATCTCAAGCATACCTATAAATGAGACTCTAGGATTATAACCTTTAGACAAATTAAAAACAATTACTTATTTGTCTTTCAAAGTTCTTTAGAATTTTCAAAATACTATTTTGTTTTGGGTAAATGGCTTTTCCTTGTACTTAAAGAATAAGGAGAAAATATTTCTCTTTAGAAAGATCTTTTTTTTTTTCTTTTTGGTACTGGAGATTGAACTCAGGGGTACTCGACCATTGAGCCACATCCCCAGCCCTATTTTGTGTTTTATGTAGAGACAGGGTCTCACTGAGTTGCTTAGCACCTTGCCATTGCTGAGGCTGGCTTTGAACTCACAATTCTCTTGTCTCAGCCTCCCTAAGTGCTGGGATTACAGGCTTGTGCCACTGGGCCCGGCTAGAAAGATCTTTAGTAAGAAGACTAAATCATAATACATTAAAAATGTCAATGGAATAATTTAATTAGAATGCTGATGAACTTGACTTTTGTGCCAGGATTGTGCCAATCTATTAGAGACAGCATTAGTAGTAGCTATTGAGTAACAGATGCTAAGGAAGTGTGTGAAGGAGAGTGGAATTGTAGAGGTTGCCAGTGCTTGGATGTGGCTTTCCTCTGGTTTAAACCCTCATGGTGTGTTGACTAGTCAATTATGGCTGTAAGTCAGCCTTGTGGGGACCTAATCATCTGTGTTCATTTTCTGAAAACTCAAGACCTACTCACATTTTTTTTTTTTTGTCTCGTTTTACTTCCTTAATGCTTCCATTTCTTTCACCTGCCTTACCCTGTCCACTTATTATCTTCAGTTGCTTCTTTTAATTGATTCCTGGCATCTAGCATCTTATTTCCTGGAAGAAAGCAGTTCCAAATCTGGAAGCTAGAAGCCAATATAAAAACTATCCATCCAACTTTTGGCATGTACCTGTGTAGTTGGCAGCGTCCTCTTACTGTGAGCTGGTGGGACAGTCTCCTCATCGATGGGTGATGTAGCAGTGTCAGCTCCTACTATTGGACTAAAGGGGTAGCACTGAGGAGCAGGATGGTGTGATGGGAACAGGAGTGGAAGACAGTGAGCAAGGCAACCCTGGTGAGCTGCCAGTCCTTGTAGAGCGACCTGCCAGCCCAGAGGAAGAAATGCAACCACATGCTATTTATGTCCTGTCTACATATGGGCAGTTAAAGAGAGAAGTATTGATTAATGACTACTTAAAGGTACTTGCTCTCAAAAAGCTGAGAATGAAGATGTAGTGTTTCCTTAATAAAATCAGCCTTACAAGATCCTGCATTGTTTTATTTCCTAGTAGAGCACGTATCCTGCCCCCTTACTTTAAACCCTTGTGCAGTTAGACTGCTTCATTTTTTTTTGCACATGATAACTGATGCATCTCACTGATGGGCTACTTTCTTTCTGTGAAGCAATTAGGTTAGAATATACTACTTTCTAAGACTTAGGCAAAAGAGGTGATGCCAGATAATTCTTTTTTAATCTATTAATGGGATATATCATATTCTTACCCCTGTTCTAGTCAAAATTGTTTTGGCAGTGGAATGTAACAAGTGCAAGATTATTTGAATGCTGAGGTAATTACTCTTTAATTTTCAAAGATGCAAAATAATGTATTGATTCAAACAAAGGAAAAATTTTGGCAACCTGTTTTTCTCTTATTTTTTGGAGTGGAATAGCATTTATCACCCTGCTTCAGGCAAGCAAGATACAACACAAAGAAAATACTTCAAGGGCAGCAGTTGATGACCCTCTTACAGAAACTGCTGATCAAGTAGATTTCTTTGAGACCTAGAGGAGTTGATACTGATCTATTATATTAAAGTGCCTGGCAATCCTCTCCTCTAAAATAATTATTTAATAAAATACTCTTTAAAAATGAGCAATAGCTTATTTTGTGTTTTGCGTGTGTGCTTTCCCATGGGAAAAGAAATATTTCATAATGTTATAAATATTCCCATTATTTTCTGTTCTTTACAAAAATAACCAGGAATTTCTAGTTTTGATCCATTTTCTTCACAATAAGATATATATTGGATTGTCTTAAGTTATAAAGGTGTTTCTTCTGCTTTTTGAATCTTGTAGTGGGGATGTTTAATCATTACAGTAGAACCACTAGTGATTGTGGGCTATCCATTTATTTGATTTGGAACTGATTTCCAAATTACATTTAGATTTATTTTGTTAATTTTAAAAGTATCTGAAACTTTTTTGTATTGTAAACAAAGGAACATTAAAAATGATACATAGGAGAGTTGCTAGCAAGCCTACATTAAATCAACATCCAAGTGGGAAAATTATCATGTAAGATGGGCCAATATGTGTACATATTGAATATACACATTTAGTCATTCATAAGGTAGACAGAAAATTGCAAACCAGTGGAATTGGCTGCAAGAAATAGGTCATGCCTAAACCAGGTGTTAGATCAAGTTGATAATGACATATTATAATTGAGATGATCTTTATGAAGTGAGAAGTCTTTTGTTAAGAAATTGATAGTGAGGTTCTTCCTCAAGCTGCTTCTTTGAACAGATGTCAAAAAGAAAAGAGGAAGATGGGCTCCTAATGAGGATAATTGATACAAAATATTCCAAATGGACCGGGTGCTGTTATTAAAAACAGACATTTCTAGGATCAGTAGTAAATAAAAGATGTCTGAAGGATGCATTTATTTTTAACTGAAAGGTCAAATTTATGAAAATAAAATAAATGGTCATTTAGTTTGCTTTATACACTGCACTTGGAGAAATGAATGGTCATATTAAAGAGTTATTTGGTTTACCTTGGATAAAGATGATGTATTTCCAAGTAATTAATGTATAATAAACAGACATCTCTGTGTAGTTTTTCTTTGACCTCTTACTTTCTTAAAATTCTTCAGTGCCTTAGGACTGTTATTATAGATGTCTACTTTTGATGTACGCTGCTGTAGATATAGATGGTATAGAAAATTGAGCTAGTTGCCCATACAGTTTTGAAGTTACTTAATGCAAGAGATGATATATTATTTGTTTTTGATTTTTCTCATAAAAGTTGGATGCAGTATGTGAAAGCACTACCATGAGTTGTTTAGCTTTTTCATTCAAGTTCAGGCCAATGAACATTAACTATACATTGTTCAAACACATTGATTTTTTGTTTGTTTTTGGTACCAGGATTGAACCCAGGGGAGCTTAACCACTGAGCCAGCCCCAGCCCTTTTCATTTTTTATTTTGAGACAGGGTCTTGCTAAGTTAGTTAGGGCCTAACTAGTTGCTGAGGCTGGCTTTGAACTCACAATCCTCCTGCCTCAACTTCCTAAGCCACTGGGATTACAGGCATTTGCCACCATGCCTGGATAACACATAGATTCTTGATTATGCTACTAAAAATGTGTGATTAGGAGGTTAAACTCTAGTAGACATATGGAAAAAAACGAAGTATTTGGCATATTTCTTGACTGCAGCATGAACATATACAGGTACAGATTCATTTATTCTCAGCGAATTACTTTGTGCTGAGCTCTCTAAAGACACGTGAATGACAAAATTCTTCTTGGACTGGATTCCCTGAAAATCTAACTGCGAAGTTTGACATGTATATTGCTATTTGAAGTGAAACTCTCTAACCCATAATATGAATTGTTGTATACAATGCCTAACTGGATGCTTCCAAATGTCCAGATACTAGAATCATATAAAATAAATTGTTCAATATGCAATCCATATGAAACTTCTTGTTCTGACATTTTGGTCTTATTCAAGGACTACTTGAATATAGAAGAAATTTCACAGGAAATGTCAAGGAAAACAATAAAAATAAATATGCTTCAGAAAATGTTTTCTCAGAAAAATGTCACATCTCAATCACTGGACCCAAGAGTATAAGTTGTTTATGAATGTTGTTATTTAATTAAAAATTTTTTCTATTGAATTTAAATTTTAAGCTTTCCCTGAAGAATATTCACCTATGTGACTCTGCGATGACTGAAAAAAATACCTTAAGTATCACTTAGCAAAGTCCAAGATTATGAGCCACTAATTCCTATTACATTGCATCTTAAACAAATTAATTAGGGAGACCTACTACAACTGAATAAACCCTTAATAGATAAAAAAGTGAAATCACACTAATTATATCCAGATTTGGAATGACAGAGCTACGGCTCATAATTGTTGTTGACTCTAGAAAGTATGAAGTGTCCTGATCTATTGAAAAAGCCAATCTCCTTCCCTTGTTCATTGATTCATCCAGGCAGTCTTTTATTCAATGAGTATTTATTGGGTGCCTATGTCAGACTTTAGCCTGACAGTAGTGAACCAGACAGCCACAGGCTGATGTGGCCTCTGGGTGCCACTGGTGGAGTTTTTATTATTACCCTTTCAATATAACCCATCAAAGAGGAAATTTAAATAAAATGGACATAAACAGACACCACATCTCAAAAATCCCATTTTCAAGCTGGTCTAAGAATTCCCATAAATTAGCTGCTTATGGGAAAGCTGCTTGAGATGTTCAAACCCATAAAAATTACTCCAAATGTATGCAGATTCAAACAGCAGAATTTTCTTTTTTTTTATTTGTACTTTTTAGTTATACATGACCGTAGAATGTATTTTGACATATCATACATACATGGATTATACCTCCCCATTCTTGTGGTTTTACATGATGTGGAGTTACACTCATCATGTATTCATATATGAACATAGGAAAGTTAAGTCTGATCCATTCTACTGTCTTTCCCATTTCCATCCTCTCTCCCTTCCCCCCATTTCCCCTTGTTCCAATCCAGTGAACCTCCACTCCTTGCCACCCTCCCACTCCCACCTATTGTGAGTCAGCCTCTGCATATTAGAGAGAACATTTGGCCTTTGGTTTTTTGGGATTGGCTTATTTCACTTAGCATGAAAGCCTCCAGTTTCATCCATTTACTGATAGATGCCATAGTTTCATTCTTCTTTAAGGCTAAGTAATATTCCATTGTGTATATATACGACATCTTCTTCATTCATCTATTGAAGATCACTAGGTTTGTTCCATAGCTTAACTATTGTAAATTGAGATGCTATAAACATTGATGTAGTCACATCACTATATTATGCTGATGGTGGTTCCATTCCAAGTTTTCTGAGGACTCTCCATACTACTTTCCAGAGTGGTTGCAGCAATTTGTACTCCCACCAGCAATGTATGAGTGTACCTTTTCCTCCACATCCTCGCCAACATTTTTTACTTGCATTCTTGATAATTGCCATTCTGACTGGAGTAAGAATAAACCTCAATGTAGTTTTAATTTTTATTTCTTTAATTGCTAGTGATGTTGAACATTTTTTCATAAATTTGTTGACTGGTCATATTTCTTCTGTGAAGTGTCTGGTAAGTTCCTTGGCCATTTATTGATTGGGCTATTGGTTTTTTTGGTGTTAAGTTTTTGAATTCTTTATATATCTTGGAGATTAATGCTCTATTTGAGGTGCAGGTGGCAAAGATTTTCTCCCATTCTGTAGGCTCTCTGTTGATGTTCTTGATTGTTTCCTTTGCTGTGAAGAAGCTTTTTAATTTGACACCATCCCATTTATTGATTCTTAATTTTACTTCTTGCACTTACAGAGTCTTGTTGAGGAATTTGGTTCCTAACCCAATATGATGGAGATTTGGGAATACTTTTTCTTCTAGTAGGCACAGGGTCTCTGGTCTAATGTGTAGGTCCTTGATTCACTTTGAGTTTTGTTCAGGTTAAGAGATAGAGGTCTGATTTCATTTTATTACGTATGGATTTCCAGTTTTCCCAGCATAATTTGTTCCTAGCTATCTTTCTTTCAATGTATGTTTATGGTGCCTTTGTTTAGTATGAGATAACTGTATTTATGTGGGTTTGTCTCTGTGTTTTCTATTCTGTTCCATTGATCTTCATGTCTGTTTTTGTGCCAATAATATGCTGTTTTTGTTATTATAGCTCTGTAGTATAATTTATGGTCTGTTACTGTGATGCCTTCTGCTTTCCCTTTTTCTTGTTGAGGATTGCTTTGGCTATTCTGGGCATCTTATTTTTCCAAAGAATTTTATGATTGCTTTTTCTATTTCTGTGAAGAACGTCATCAGAACCTTAGTAGGAATTGTATTCAATCTGTATAGTGCTTTTGGTAGTATGGCCATTTTGATAATATTAATTCTGCTTATCCAAGAACATGGGAGATCTTTCCATCTTCTAAGGTCTTCTTCTATTTCTTTCTTTAGTTTTCTGTAGTTTTTATTGTAGAGGTCTTTCATCTCTTTTATTAGATTTATTTTCAAGTATTTTATTTTATTTTTTGAGGCTATTGTGAATGGGGTAGTTTTCATAATTTCTCTTTCAGTGGATTCATCACTGATGTATAGGAACACAATTGATTTGTAGGTGTTTATTTTATATCCTGCTTCTTTGCTAAATTCATTTATGTGTTCTTAAAGTTCTCTGGTGGAGTTTTTTTTGGGTCTTCTAAATATGGAATCATGTGATCAGCAAATAGGGATAGTTTGAGTTCTTCTTTTCCTATTTGTATCTCTTTAATTTTTTTTGTCTGTCTAATTGCTCTGGCTAGAGTTTCAAGGACTATGTTGAATAGAAGTGGTGAAAGAGGGAATCCCTGTTTTGTTCCCGTTTTTAGAGGGAATACTTCCAATTTTTCTCCATTTAGGATGATGTTGGCCTTGAGTTTAGCATAGATTGCTTTTACAATGTTGAGGTATGTTCCTAGTATCCCTAGTTTTTCTAGTGTTTTGAACATGAAAGAGTGCTGTATTTTGTCAAATGCTTTCTCTTCATCAATTGATAAAATCATATGATTCTTATCTTTAAGTCTATTGAGGTGATGGATTACGTTTATTGATTTGCGTATATTGAACCAACCTTGCATCCCTGGGATGAACTCCTCTTGATTATGGTGCACTATCTTTTTAATATGTTTTTCATAAATTTTATGAAATAAATTTTATGAAATTTTATTAAGAATTTTATTAAGAATTTTTGCATCTGTGTTCATCAGGGATATTGGTCTGAAATTTTCTTTCCTGATGTGTCTTTGTCTGGTTTTGGTATCAGGGTGTCACTAGCTTCATAGAATGAGTTTGCAAGGGTACCCTCCTTTTCTATTTCATAGAATAATTTGACGAGGATTGGTGTTAGTTTTTTAAAGTTATGGTAGAACTCAGCTGAGACTCCATCTGGTCCTGGGGTTTTCTTTCTTGATAGGCTTTTGATGGTGTCTTCAATCTCATTGCTTGAAATTGATCTGTTTAAATTTTCTGTGTCCTCCTGACTCAGTTTGGGTAGGTTATATGTCCTTAGAAATTTGATCTCTTCAAGATTTTTTACTTTATTAGAGTATAAATTTTCAAAGTTGATTCAGATTATTGTCTCTATTTTAGTAGGGGTCTGTTGTAATATTTCCTTTTTCATTGTGAATTTTAGTAATTTTAGTTTTCTTTCTCTTTTTCTTTGTTAGCTTGTCTAAGGGTTTATCAATTTTATTGATTTTTTTTTTCTCAAAGAATCAACTTCTTGTTTTGTCGATATTTTTTGGATTGTTTCTTTTGTTACAATTTCTTTGATTCCAATCCTGATTTTAATTATTTCCTGTCTTCTACTGCTTGTGGTGTTGATTTGTTCTTCTTTTTTCTAGGGCTTTGAGATGTAATGTTAGGTTATTTACTTGTTGACTTTCTGTTCTTTTAATGAATGAGCTCAATGCAATGAACTTTCCTCTTAGCACTGCCTTCATAGTGTCCCAGAGATTTTGATATGTTGTATCACTATTCTCATTTACTTTTAAGTATTTTTAAAATTTCATCCCTGATTTCTTCTGCTACCCATGCATCATTCAGTAGTGTATTATTTAGTCTCCAGGTGTTAGAGTGGTCAAGCAGTAGAATTTTCATGTTGAATATAGTTGAGCTTGTTTCACTTAAGGCTTAAAGAAAAAACAAAAACAAGGAACTGACCATTAGTGTTCACCTAACTTCAGTGTGTTAGAAGAAAAAGGAGAACAGATTTGAATCTTATCCTGATATTTGGGTTGAACTTTTTAAGGTCATTGCCACATAACTCAAGAAACCAGTTTTCTAAAAATATTATGTGCTGACAGTGCAAAGACAACTTAGTCAGGGGTTATGCACATGTTTGTGCATTGCAGAGAGGAGAGATTTAAAATATGATCAGACCATGAAGATGAGTTGGTGGAAGGACTGGATACTTTTCTGTATACCATGATATTACCTAATGAGAGTGTTTGGACATAAATGCTCATTTAGACAGTACCTCAAGTTCTTAAATTTTACATTATAAAATATACATTTTATGTTATAAAACATTACATTATATGTTATTCTACCAATAACAAAAGTTGTTAAGGGGAGATACTAGGGAGTGAAAAAGGCCAAATTATATTATGTGCGTATATGCAGAGATCATAATAAATCTCACAGTCCCACTATTTAGTATAATTAAAATGAACAAATAAAAACAGAACATAAATAAAATATATTTAAAACTAACAAAAGTTTTTATCCTTTTCTAGAAACAAATTTATGTGATTGCTCAGTTATGTGCTTTCTTAAGACTACAGAGGAGGGAGAAAGAGTGCTAGGCTGGAGACTGGGCAGGAAGGGTTAGGGTGGTATTTGTCATTGTTGAAATATGGCTAGGATGAGAACATGTGTGAGAAAGGATGAACTATATATGGAAGTAAGAGACTGGGGAATGGAATCAATGTCCAGTTTGACAACATTATATATAGGATGTGAATAAACTGCATGGAATAATTAGGGTTTGTATTATGGGATGGGGCCAGATAATAGAAAGACTTAGACACTCTAGTAAGCAGTTGGACTTAATTATATTAGTTATTATTTTTGTAGCCTATTGAAGAGAGAAAGAGTATGATTATAGGTGTGCCTGAACATGCTATTCTGCACAAAATTTGCAGGCTAGGGGTAAGGAAAGGTATTGGTGTATGGGGATCAGTTAGGAGGCTACTGCATTCATGTAGGGAAGAGGAGCTAGGAGTCTAAATGGAGTGAGGTTGCCAAGATGGAGAGGGAAGTTGGTGAACTGAACAGAATCTGGACCAGAATCAGGAAGAGGAAGATTAGATTATGTACGGGAAGGCAACCAGCAGTGCCTTGAACATAGTAGTTATTCAGTACTTTTTTGGAGGCCCAATAATACTTATTTGTTGGAATGTTATTGAAAAGCTGCTACAGGGAAGAGATATGCTCCTTGGGGCTGAGGAGGTATAAGGTGCTGAGTGAGCTAGAGAGGCACCCAGGTCAACATCAGCTACTTAGTGTGGTCTGTGACCCATGCCAGACAACAGACTGTGTGACCCAGCTGTGATAAGAGAAATGAAGACTAACCATTTTGAAATAGTTGTAGAAGTTTGACAGAACACTTCTGTGCCTTTTGGGTCTTAAATTTGACTTTTGTTTTTTGCCACTTCATTTTTCTTATAGTTGCTTTTAATTTTATTTTTAAAAAGTAGCATCTGCAATGAATTGAAAAAGAACCCATATTTTACAACAGAAAGTTTTAGAAGCACAGGTCCCAGCTGGATATCTCAGTGGGAGTAACAAGCAACAGTGGGTCTGGATTCTAGGAATGCATCTAGTCATGAAGGATGGAAGTCCTCCTTATAGGGGCATTAGGTTAGTGCTACTCATGGCCCTGCAAATCTGTGCATACCAGCTGGTGATGTGGGGTATTTTGGTTTGAATCTTAAATGTCCCCTAAAGGTGGTGTGCTACAGATTTAGTCATCAGCCTGTGACACTATAGGGAGGTGGTAGAACCTTTAAGAGGTAGGGACTGGTGGAAGGAAGTTAGGTCATTTGGGGATATGCCCATGAACAGATATTGGGATCCAAGCCCCTACCTCTCTCTCTTTGCTTCCTGGCTACCTAGAGGTGAGCAGATTCCTCTGCCATGCTCTCCTGGTCACTATGTCCTGCCTCTCCACAGGTCTAAAGGCATCAGGGCCAAGCGGCCATGGACTGAAACCTCTAAAACTATAAGCCAAAAGAAATCTTTTTTCTTATAAGTTGGTTATCTCTGGTATTTTGTTACAGTGACAGAAAGGTAACTAACACATGGAGGTAGTAGGGTAAGTATCAAGGCTCCAGCCAAATTACCTGGAGTTCAGTTGGAGTTCCTCCTTGAAGGGTCCCCCTGGAATGCTGGGCAGGGAAACTAAGAAAGGAGTAGGGTAAGTACAGCAGCCCAGATCTGTGGAATAAGCTATAAGTGGAGAGTGCTAACTTTCAGGGGTCATACAGCTGAGGAGAGCAGATGCTGGGCCTGACTGCATGAAAGATATTATTAGGGTTACATTGGGCCTAACATGAGTGGCTCAACCATTGATTTCACTTCAAGTTCTGAAGAACACAGCGTAGGTAGCACTCAGCCATTCAACAAATAATTATTGAGTCGAGTGAGAGGAACAATCCAGAAATTGGTGACAATTTAGAGAACAAGAAAGAAAAAAGCTCCATCTATGGATGCTACGTTCTGGGAGGAAGGCACAGGCAATAAGTACACAGGAAAGATATTCAGTAGTAGTGCATATGATGAAGAGAACTAAAGTGAGGTGAAGTGACAGAGAGGTACTTCAATTTGTGCGGACAGAAGAGGCCTCTATGCTGACACTGAAGCTAAGGTTAGAATGGCAAGAAGAAACTGGCCACTGAAGGGTCAGAAGGAATGGCATCCTGGACAGAGATGCTGAGATGAGTTATGTAGGCATAATGAACTGAAAGAAAGAGAGGCTGGAGTGCACGAAGCAGGGGAGAGTCGTAGGGGAGGAGATCAGAGAGAGAGAGGCAATGCCACTTTTAAGTGGGATAGGGAACAAATGGAAGATTTAAAACAAAGTATTGAGTTAATGTTTTGAAAAGACCATTCTAGCTGCTGTTGGAGATGATGAGAGAGGTTTTATGGCTACTTCAGGAAAGGCAGGTTGGAAGTGGAACTGTCTAGTAACAATGGAAGTGGAGAGAAGTGGTTTTGTTTTGGAGAGATTTGCATCAGGAGATGGAGTCCTTGGGGCTGGCTGGATGATTTGATGAGGCTGCTGAGGAGGAAGAGTCAAGAAAAATTCCCAGTTTTTTGAGCTTGAGCAATTGGGTGGGTGATAGTGCCATATTTCTCATAAGACAAGAAAGAATGAGAGGGGAACATGTTTATGGGTAGAAATTTAAGAGTTTACTTTTGGCAAGTTAATTTAGAGATGTCTAATGGAAATGTCAAATGAAAGCTGTAGTATGGAATTCTGGGGAGAAATCAGAGCCTGGCATTTGGATTTGGGAGTCATGGGTCCCAGATAAGTTTGCCCAGAGGCAATGTATAGATACAGGAGAGGAGGGATAGTGATCTGGGGAGCACATTAGTCTTTAGAGTCAGAGGAGGACACAGCAAAGGTTGATGCAAGGTCTAAAATAGGAAGAAAACCAGGGAGTGTGGTGTTCAGAACCAAGAGAAAAAAGCATTTCTAGAGGGCTAAGAAATGATCAGTGGCTTGTCAGCATAGTCAGCCTTAGGGAGTGTTAAGCACAGGCTCAGAATAGTGCTGCTGATGGAAACCTGAAGGAATGGTTTGGGAGGGATCAGGAATAGGGGTTAAAACACCACTCTGAGCACAAGGAGCAGAATAAAGGCTCTTTTAATAAGAGGTCTGTGTGCTGATAGGATTGGTGTATGGAGAAGGGAAAACTGGATATCTAGCAAGGAGGAAAGCTTTGAGAAAGTGCAGATGGTGGGATCCAAAGCATAGAATTAGGGGTTGGTCTTTGAGAGGAGCCAGGGCCCCGCTCCATTGCATAGATGGGGAGGCAGAGTGTAGGCCTCAATGAAGTTCATTTGGTAGATTTGGTGGTAGGAATAGAAGGCGGTTCTTGTCAGGGGGATTCTCTTGCTGGAGAACTCTGAGGTCAGGATTTCAACTGTGAATTGAAGGTGCTAGGTGCTGGGGGAGAGTTGGAGAATGTTTGTGCAGAGAAACATGGGAAGCTGTTATTTTGAAAAGTCAGAAAGGAAAAACACTAAGAGGTGTTATGTGTAAATTTGACATTTGTGGATGTGGTAAGGGGTGTGTTAGCCTGGAGGTTGGGGGCAAGCCAAGCTGTTTAGAATCTGCCTTGAAAAGGGTTAGCTCAGAAACAGATTTGAGCCCAAACATAAGCCAGAACCTTTGGTGAATTCAGATGTGAAGGTGAAGGTGCTGCAGCAGAAAGTGTTTGAAGGAGGTCAGTATGACTTCAGTCCTGATTCTGTTTAGGAGTGGGAGAGAGAAGAAGGAATTAAGAGATTTTATTTAAGAGCTTGCTTGGTGATTTTGTGCCTAGGCCATTAGATTGATGGGGTGCCCTTGAGAAATTGATCTGTTCTCCCTCAGGCAAGTGACAACTTGTGGGGGCTTCAGTTTTTTCCTTTGAAAACCAGTTAAACGAATCCTAGTTCATTTCCTATTGGATGTTTGGGATTTTTAAATGAAATAGCATCAGGGAGAGGCTTGGAAAGCTACTAGGCACTAGGTGATCGTAATCCTGCTTACAAAATTAAAAGGTGAGCCTGGGTTTTCCTGACTTTTCCTAGGATTGAGGTGTGATACCTGTTGACCCGTCTCCCTGTGGACTTCCACACAGTCACTCCTCTGGCTCTGTTACTTGTCTTATGAACCTTGTCAGGATTTGAAGTGAAACCCACCCATCTGTGAACAGGCACTAGTCTGTTTATGTCAACGTGTGTGTGTGTGTGTGGGGGGGGTGTTGATATATATGTATGTATGTATTTATCTATTTTTAAAGAAAGCAAACCTCCTTTTGGGAAGACCCCTGCGGCAGCAGGCATCTGGCCTGCCCTCTAACTGTGCCCCTTGAGCGATGGGGCTTAGGGGTACCTGTGGGGTGTCAAGGAGAGTCTGACAGGCTTCAGGAAAGGGTTAGTGGCTCTTGAACCCGGCAGGTTTCAAAATGAGCAAAGGCCTGAAAGGCTCCATGGACGCCGGCAGCAGGGTGGACAGAGCGGCTCAGAAGGAAGGGACAGAGCAGCTTTAATGTGCTAATGAGGGGAAGCCCAGATGCCGGCGGGATCAGTGGAGTCCTTTGTGAGGCCGGGTTCCCGGGGCTGGCTGGAGCCTCTGTCCCTATCTGGATCCTGCTGCAGGCAGGAGGAACACTGCGCTCTCAGAGGGGCCCTTTCCTCCGCAGATCGCCCCCCAGACCGCCCACGCTGCCGGGCGGGGGCGCTTTCGGAAAATGCCAGGGTGGGGCCTGCTCGGCTGGAAGAGGCTGTGGGGCGCGAGGTGAGTGGGGAGCGCAGAGGATGCGGTGATCTGTTCTGGAGCTTGCATGCGGAGACAGAGTTAGGAAGGTTGTTTGTAGCTTCCCTAAATGAACCGATTTCCCTCCACAAATGACGTTCAGTCCAACCTGAAAGGCAATAATCTGCCCTTGTGCGAGTCAGTTTTTAGCTAGTTCCTGGGTAAGTCTGAACCATCTCAGTAACCAAACAAAAACTACCACCACCCAGTGAGCGCTAGATTGTAGTTCACGTCTGGTTGTTTCCTTCAGGGATCCCTCCAGCGTTACAGCATGGGAGGGCTCCGGGGCTAGGTCTTGAAGTTGAGCTTGCATGACAAGAACACAGTATTTACAAAGATTGTGTTTACCTGTACTGACCCCATCCGCTGATGTACACATGGAGCAGCTGAAGCACTCCCAGACGCCCCTAAATGCTGTCCTTTGATTTCATCATAAAATCTAGGGTTATTACTGTCTTTGGAATTTCCAGGTAAGATATACAAATGATGATAATCCATAATATTCTGCTTTTCTTTTCCTAATCTTCTGGGGATATATAAATATTTAAATACACATCACAGATTATATACATATATATGTGTGTGTAATAATATATATATAATGCATACATATATATGATTTCCCAAATACTGTATATTAAATAATATTTGTTAATGAGTTTTTTCCTGTCTGTCTTGCTCTATTTTCTGTCTCTCTGTCTCTCTTTCTCTCTCTCTCTCTCTCTCTCTCTCTCACACACACACACACACACACACACACACACATTCACTCACTCAGCCTGATAGGTAGAGAGTATCATTTTCCATTTGGAGTAATTTGTCTTCCTTATTTGACAGTACCCCCCCCCAATTTCTTTACTATTTTTTGTTTTTTGGGGGGGTGGTGGGTGGGCGAGGGAGCTCAGAATTGGTTCAAGAAGAATTCATTGTTTTAAATGTGTGTGTGCGTGTGTGTGTGTGTGGAGGGGTATTTTGGAACCACGCTGAATTGGCATCACCTAAGAGAAAATAAAAATATTCAGTGTGGAATAATCTATGAGCTAGTTATATCTAAAAGTGTGAATGTATCTATTGAACAGCCACCCCATAAGGATTTTCCCTCCATTTCCCTAAGCCATATGTGGTTTTTCTATAACATTTCATTCAATTCCAGGTGAGAGTGAGTACAATGACTTGGCTTTAACGTATTGTCTTTAATTCACTCTAACAGATCGTGTGGTTTTAGTGCTTTTCAGGCAAAATTTCTGGTTTCCTTGATGCTTCCCACTTATTTCTGCCCCTAATTGAATACATGTCTTTTGGTTGACCTTCCCTAGTGAAAGCTGGATCCTCTCAAGCTTAAAGAACTATAAGCAATGAGGGACTTGTTTACATTGGTTTTAGAAAATTGATCATTTGCAACTCTAATACTGATAAATGGACTCAATTGTGTCCAATGTAGAGAGACCTTAATTATTTCCTCCCTGTCTCAAAGTTAATTGCAACCTGAGAGTATGCCTTCCAGGATGACAGAAGAAAAGCATCATTTAAAAATTTATAGCAATGGGTATCAGATTTCTCTTTTGGATATCAGTTTATCAAGGAAAACAGTGATTACAAAAAATGTATATGTAAATGGGCATGTAGGTAGAATGAACCCAGTGGTATAGGTTTGCAATTTTTTAGAATATTGGTTGGCAGATTAAGACAACAGTAGCAAAAGGTGTCTTAGATTATCATCTTGTCACAGAGAGAAAGTAGTTCTTTGGGTTTAATAATCTGAGAACTCTTCCTTTTTAGTTGCTACTGGACAAGCAGGTAAAAGGCTGAGTGTCCAACAATAAAGGGGGGGGGCAAAGTCTACAATGCACTTTTTTCCTAAAAAAAGAATTTCCCACAACTTGATACTTTACCATGAAAGGTGTTTGGAGGAGATAATACTTACTCAATGAATTAATGGTATACTTATAGTGGGTTGGGCAAGGAGAGCTAAGAGCATCAGCTAGAAGTTAGAAGTTCAAAGAAAGCAAGAGGAAGAGAGAACAAAATTGTTTATTCCCATTCACAGATATCTTCCTAAACAATTTCTATCCATTAGGAGCTAATTTAAGTTAAATTTCTTCTTCATGAGCATCATTTTGTGAAAGTTAAGCAAAATTAAATTTGATATCCTTTGTATGTCTGCTTTAAGGAAAGCATAAGTCCTAAGTGTGGTTAGGAGGTCAAACCCATAAAGTTAGGTCCCTGCTCTCTAGTATGTTTTACTCTAATAAATTCTTATTTCAGGAACCAATTAACTTACTTTTCTCTTAAGAGCTGAAATCAGTCACAGGAAAGAATGGGAGCATTACTTGAAGCATCTTGGGAGCATAGTACATTAGACATAAGGGCAGGTCTGGCTGAATTTTTACAGTGGGGGAAATTGTACCAGTCAAGAGCTATAAGCATTTGGGGCTAGGACAGAAGAACACACAAGCATGGGAGAACACTAGAAATTTACTTTACTGTCTTTGAAGTATGTTCAGAAACCCCTATCTGTGGGATTAAGCATCACCTCACCAGATTTTCAGAGGTCAGTAAATGTCTGAGAATATATTTATGAGACAGCCTTGAGATTTTTTCAATTTATGTGAAATACATGATCCTCTATTTCTTAAAATCTTTGATTATACATGGAATAAAGCTCAAAGATCTTTTGACAAATTATCTGAAGTTTATTTCCAAAGCATATGTATAATCTTCCTTATGTGCTAGTATCTGAAAATAAAATCACAGCCCAGCCATTTTAACAGTCTTTTTTATGTGCTTATGTCCTGTGCATATAGCCCCTGCAGAAAGAGTTTAGAAGTTAAAGATCCTGCTTAGAGCTCTAACCAAGGAATTATTAGATACCTCTCTATGTTTACCCTGCCAAGGAGGGCTCTGCCTAACTTAACAAGTTATCTGTACAGAATTGAATGGAAATTGGCATATACATTTTTCATTTTTTCTAAAAGTGTCAGTTAACCTAGCGTTTTTTTTTTGTACCAGAGATTGAACCCAGGGGCACTTTACCACTGAGCTACATCCCCAGCCCTCTTTATTTTTTATTTTGAGATAGGTTCTTGTTTAGTTGCTGAGGGTGTTACTATATTGTTGAGGATGGCCTTGAAACTGTAATCCTCCTGCTTTAGCCTCTGGAGTCATTGGGATTACAGGTGTGTAATCCACCGCACCTGGCCCTAATTAGCTTTTAAATTTCTTCTCCACAAAACACAAATGTGAAACCTTGAGGAACAGGCCAGTGCCAGAGGGTTGCTAATTATGACAGCCTTTTTTATCCTCTCTCCAGTTTTTCTAGCATCACTAAAACAGAGTACTTAATTCAGGTGGACTGATGGAAACTTGCTTTATAATTTGTCAAAGATCTCCCTGCATAAAAAAGAGTAATGAAGTCATTTGGCTTACATTCCTGATGTCATTCCTGTTGCCTCTGGGTAGGGTGGAGCAAGCCAGTTTCTATAGCTACTGTAAGCAATAAACTTCTAGATGTTAAATGCTGACTCGACATAAGTGTGTCTGTGGAAGAAGATGCTTAACTTGAAGGGTGGCTAGCATCAGCAAGAAGAAATATGGCCACACATTTACACAGAATATAGAGTATTTACATGTGACATTTCAGGAGCCATCTCAGAGAGAGAAACTTAATTCTGTTAGGTCAAAATAGTGTGTTCTTTCTCTTTTATCATTGGCATTAAAAATTATTTTCTCCAAAATCTCCCACTGATTCCCTTATCTAATGTATTTATTTTACCCCAGATAGTTAACGTAAGCCAATTAGTTCATGGCATCCTCCTGGAATCCCAAGGAGCTTGTTGTTGGTCTCGTGATGGGCAGGGTCTCGGATTGGTCTGATCTGATTGAAAAGAAGGACTTATAGCTGATGCTGGGGGAAGAGACCACGCCTTCTCTTGCTGGGTTTTATAAAGGAAGCAGCCATATTGCTGCTGGCTGTTGTAGGCGACCACTCTAAGATCAGGAAGGAGGCCCGCTTTAGGATGTCATTGGTGCTGAGGACAGCAGAGTGGAGAGAGGGTAAGTGCCTCAGTCCTTGACGATGACACTGAGCACTGGACTGCAGTGCCTCATGCCTGTAGCTTGCCTATCACTGGACTTTCATTGTGTGGAATAATTAATACCCTCTTTAAGCCAAGCTGAGTTGAGATTTATTTATCTATTTATCTTTCACTCCTCTGAAACTGATGAATTCCTTTGAATACCATTCAGGCCTTTTCAAATCTTCCTGTCTAGACACCTCTGCCAAGGAACATCAGGGACAGGTTGCTCCAGTCTATGACATGGAGGGTTGGTTTGCCCAAGATGTGTTTCTATGGAGAGTAGAAAGAATGGGCTCTTGTGACTGGTAGATATCATGGATATACATACCAGTCTGTAGCACCTTTGGTAATTTTGAGGAGGCCTGGACTTAGAAAAATAGATTGAGGAGATTGGAATGTTGAGTGAAAGGCCCTTTCTATATCCTCCATTTATTAATTTGTTTGATGAGCATTTATTCTGAGCCTGCATAGTGCCAGGCTGGTGCAAGAAATGGGTATTTGAAAGGTCTTACAGGGTGTAATGGAAAACCATGGGAGCATCAAACACAAAAGGTTGAGGAAGGCATGTGAGCATATTTAAGCTAAACTTAGAGGACATGGCCAGAATAAGGGGAGAAGTGTATTTGTGTGTGTTTGTGTGTGTGTGTAGTTGGTGGTGGAGGTTATGGGGAATAGTAATTCTGCCTGAGGAAACAACATGTCAAACTGTGAGTGGGTGAAAACATGGTGCACAGGAAAAGCAAGTAGGTTCCATTGGCTATAGCTACACGTGAGAAGGAGAGATGTCAGAAGCTGGAGGAGTAGGTAGGGGCCAGATCATGCTGGGCTCTGGAAGTTGTGTATGATTTGCCTTACGACAGGGCAGCATTGGAGACTCCAAGCAAAATGGTAATATGACTGATTTCCATGTTCCTAAGATCTGGCTACCTGCTGTGTAAACACAGTGAATTAAGTACAGCAAGATTGACTAAGGAACCCAGCTAGGAGACAGTTGCACAGGACAAATGGAGAGTTATGACGGCCTCTTAACCTCTCCTTTCTGAAACCATGGGTTTTGATTTGTAATTGCCACATAAGAGAAAGGTGAAACAGGTTCGATGGTGGTCCATGTTTAATTTCATTAGGTGTACCCATCTTGTGATGTGGGCAAATTATCCAAACTCTCTAAGCTTTGGTCTCAACACCTGAGAAGTCAAAATAAGAACACCTGCCTTATAGGGATATTGAAGAGGATTAGATAAGATATTTAAAGTTCTTGACATCATGCCTGAAACATGTTAGCAATTATTATTAATATTCAGCCTAATAAATATTGAAGGAAGAGGCCCAAGAATGAAGACAGAGGAGGAGCTTCTTTCTGAGTTCCTGCATAGTCTGAGAATTGAGAATCAAAATCAAGAGACAAGTATAACTACGGTATTGTCAGTTTTTATTTGGAAATGGGACTTGTAATTATTGTGTTGCCAACAAATTTCTAGTAATCTTTGCTCCTGGAAGGAGCAGAAGTAGAAATCAGGACAAGAAATGCTTATTTTTGGCTAAGGAGGAGAAGAGCAGGAGTCTTGGCTTAACAGAACTGGCAGAGAAGGAGCTATTCCCAGGAGATGCCAGGAGCAGAGACTTCCAAACACCTGAGACTTCTCTGCAGTGAGAGCATTCAGCAGAAAGATCCCTGGAAACTCTAGATGAAAGCAGGTGTATTCTTTTAGGGTAGGGACATCTTTTTAAAATATCAGTAGTGTCTGCCAGATGGTAGGTATTGTAATCAGCGAATATTGTCTGAAACAATGAAGGAACGAGTGATGAAGGGATGAGTGTGCTTCCGTCAAGCTTTGCATTCTGGGGTCAGAATTTCTGTCTGGGGCATAGATGCATGCTGGGTCAGGTTTCCTCCATTTGCTGCATACAAAGAAGCCTTTTATTTTCTACTGCAGCCATCAGAGAAGCTAATTAGAGAAGCTAATCAATAGCTGATGAACTGATTCATGGAAATAGATTTCTCAAGCCAGAGTTTGAAAGAACAGAACAGATTCTTTCCTTGGGCTGTGTAAGCAGCTATTTTTAGTTAGCAGATGTTACAGCTTTTAAGAGACGTTTGGCAGGGTTTCCTTCTACTCCCATTTCATCCCAAATATGTAACTTTCATCGCTTCCATTCCAGAAACATGCTGCTTTGTGTTTTCTGGTAGAAAAGGGGATTTGTGAGAAAGTGTAATCAAGAAAAAAATGGATGAAATGCTTAGCACAGAACTTGGCCCCTGGATGGGCAATACATAAGAGTTAACATAGAAATGCCGTTTGCAGAATGTGGGTGGAGGAAGGAGAAGGCAGGTGGACACTCTTCCCTGTAAACATGGAGGACATTTCTTGCATCATTGGAGATAGTGCTTTGCTTTCAGCTTCCTCAGTCTGAATCAATTTCTATACCAGAGCCTTGGTTTATAATTTTTGCTGTCAATACCTATTAGTTAGGGATGGGCCAATGAGTTTCTTTGTGCATTGCTTAAAAACAAATCCCCTCCAAATCAATTGATGAAAACACAGTGACTTAATGCTTTGGAAAAAATGGTCCTTAGGAAAACAATATGATACACAGTTGTGAGGTAAGAACTGAACCTCCAGGATAGTTATTTCCTATGATGAATTTCTAATCATAAATTAGGTTTATACCAGCAATTGAAAAATGTAAGCTGTGGGTATTAGTTTGGTCTGTGTTCCTATGTTGCACTGTGAATTGCCAAACTTGGGATTTTGATGAAGACAGTTTGGACTTTTCTTCTGTTTTTGAGAACTGTTGCAGAAGTCAATCAAGTATGCTGGTGACTTGCTTCAGTGAGCTCACAATGGTCTGCAGTTGTGGATCCTGTTCTGACCAGTATTGCAAAAGGGTTGGTGAACAGCTAGGCAGTCATGATGAATGGATCAGTAAGGTATTCTCCAGAGAAACAGAACCAGTAGGCACAATTTGTCTACATTTTATATAAAATACATATTTTAGATATGAGAGAGAGAGAACTTTTCTTTGAGAAATTGGCTCATGGAACAGTGGGATTGGCAAATCTGAGATTTGTAGTGCAAACCAGCATGTTGGCAACTCAGGTAGGGTTTCTGTGTTATAGTCTTGAGGCTGAATTTTCTGTTCTGAGAAACCTGTAAAGCCTTCAACTGATTGGATGAGACCAATTCATATTATCAAATTTGTGCAAAGCTAACTAATTATAAATGTTAATCACATCTATAAAGCACCTTCATAGTAACATCTAGACTAATGTTTGACTACATAATGGGGCATCATAGCCTAACCAAACTGACACATCAAATTAATCTTCACAATGATGATGATGATGGCAATAGTGATATCAACTCTTAGATACCCCTGAATTACCTTATATCTGTCACTGTACCATGTACTCATGTATTATCTTGTTTAATCCTCAGAAACCTTCATCTGTATTTTAAAGATGAAGCCAGAGAAGTCTGCAAAGTTGTGCAAAGCTACATAGATCTTGAATGGCATGGCTATGGCTTGAACCTGTTTGGTTCTAAACTCAACTTCATGCATAGTCATCTGTGGAGGGGTTATTAGTCTGTGCCGTTTTGTTTTCTCCCTGTAACAGAAACCTAACTCAGGCTGAGATGAACGAACATGCAATAGGTTGTGTTGTGTTCCTAGGAAGTCCAAGGTAATGGGATTTAGGGGCTAAAACGATGCTCTTAGGACTCTGCTTTTTGTTCCATCTTTTAATTCTACTCATTCCCTCTTACTGTAATTCTGCAGACACTCTCTGAGCAAGTGCATGGGAAAGAGGCTTTGCTTCTCCATAGCCTTGTTGTGATTCCAGAAAATGACTTTGGCCTGGCTTGCATTATGTACTATTTGATTCCTAGATCCAAGCAAGACTCATAGTTCTATGGTTGGTACCACCTGGGGCTCAGATCTAACTCTGGTTTAGGAGGCTTGGAGCCTAGGAGCCAGGGTATCATGATGACTGTCTTGCTAGAGCAGTGAGAGGTGGGCACTGCCACACTCAGTCCCCCATCAATGGTTCCTTGCAGATACCTCCTTGGAAGGGAAGCTCCCTGGTGGAAACCTCCCACTACTAAACTGGGTATGACAATTTTACATCTTCCTGGTGTAGAAGTACCTTGAAGCCATTTTTTGGGAATACTGTTTTTAGTGCTTTGAGCTTTTGAAAGGCAAACTCTAAACTGTTTAGAATTTAAATATGGACTTTAAAATTTTTTCCTCTGATTCAAAGCTCAGGACCCAGGCAGGCTTCTTTGCTAAGCCTTAATGCTAAATTAGCTTCCCAGTGGGTGCCTAAATAGCAAAAGCTGTCTTAGGGAAGGTAATAGTTAGAACTAATGCTCATATTACTTTATCCCTTCTAACTGCTGATCACAGATTACCCTGAAATATAGTTGTTGTATTTCAGTCTTATTTTCCTACTAGACTGAGCTATCAAGGTAGAGGGGGCAGAGCCCAGTGTTATTTCTCTTACTAACTCCCTACAGTTCCTGGCACAGATTTCTGTCACAGTGGGTGCTTAGAAAGTGTTTTTGAGCAAGTGAATGAATCTGAGTCATTATGGAGTAAAATAACCCATTGTGTGCAGTACTCAGAGTTCTCCAGGGAGATTCTCCAAGGGGCATGCACAGAACAGGGTTAAGGGCACTAGTTTTGGGTCAAACTGCTTGGACTTGAACCCCTTAACCCTTTACCTTTTTAATCTCTATACCCTCAACTGTCATGGAAATTGTACTAGTTTTTACTTCACAAAGAGGTTATGAGGGAATATTTTCAGTACCTGGCCCATGGTTAATATTCAGCAAACAGTTGCTGTTGTAACTATTGTCCTTAGCTTGATTTTGATGCTTTAAGATTTCTGGACTGTGTTTGAACCTGGGAAGTATTTGATTTACTTATGCTTGTAATTGTGCATCTTTCATCAGAACTTAGACCTATTCTTGCTTAGGTTGCAAAAATAAAAAAAGTCTATCAAAAAGCAGATTGCTTTTATTTTTAATTAAAAGTATGCTAATGTATATCTCAAGAAAATTTATGAGAACAATAATAGTGTATAGGTAAGTTTTTCTCTAAGGATCCCAACCTCAGACATGGTAAAATTGAAGCTGGTTCATCCTGATGATCCCAAAAGACATTCTTCAATTTATTTGATTTATTTTCATTGTGAACCTGGCCCATTTCTCTCTAAGCTTATGGTTGATTAATGGCTTAACTCCTATCATGTTCATTCTTATGGTTCAGTCACTTCTTGGCACAGTGTTTGATAATCTTTACATTCCAAATGCATTGGAGTCACCCATACGGATTTTTTACTTAGCATGTAGATTTAATTAATTCTATGAGGCAGCGAAGGTAGTGGGAGTGTGTCCAGGCTTCTGGAATTCACTCTGCATTTCTGTAGATGGCAGGAACATTAGAAATGCCTGCAGAAAGATCTTTCTAGCCTTGCTTCATGCAGTACCAAGGCCCTGCTGCAATTAGTTATCTGGTTTAAGAGAAACTATGTATAAAGTGGGACCTCCAGAGAAAGGTGGGAGAATACCTTGTTTTTCGCTATTGTTGCCCAAAGTATTACTATGGTGTCAATGTGTCCCTCCAGAATCTGTGTTGGAACTTCAAGCCAAAGATGATACTCCTAAGAGGTGGGACCTTTGGGAGGTAATTAGGCCATAAGGGCTCCACCCTCCCCAGTAGGATTAATGCCCTTATAAAAAAACAACAGCCTGACCATTCCATCTCTTCTGCCATGTGAGGACACAGATTTGACCCTTTGTCTTCCCACTATGTGAGGCTGCAGCAAGAAGGCACATCTTGGAAGCCAAAACTGGTTCTCTCCAATACTGGATGTGGTGGTCTTTCATCTTGGAAACTCCTAGCACCCAAACTATGAGAAAAACAATTCTATGATTTATAAATTACCCATTCTGTGGTATTTTTGTTTTAGCAGCAGGAACAAACTAAGGCATATGTTCTTTTTCAACTATTACTTACTACATTTCAGAGGAAAACTAAGACATATAAAGTAATTAAAGTACAGAAAATGGTAGAGCTGAGGTTTGGATTCCTGTAGTCTGGCTTTTAGCATCTGTAATCTTAACTAGCGCTCTATACCTGCAAAGGACACCCTTTTTACACCTGCATGTTCTCTACCCAGATTAATTAATTTACTGAACTTAAAATCCAAGATGAAAAAATGCTAAATGAACCAGATTTCAGACATTGACAAGGCTTTTCCTCTGGGAATTGCCAAGGCATTTCAACCCTTCATTTTTAGAAACTAGCTTTTTGGTATAACTTAATGTTGCCTGAATCATGTCTTTTTTAGGATGTTGTGATTTTTTTTCAGGAAACTAAAGGACCAGTGAGCCCTCCAGAACTTGGAGTAGCTTGAGGTCCATCAACATTTTCCTTTGAAGGCAATCGGCAAACATGATCTTGAGAAAGTTCTTCTGATTCAAGAGACATGCACACCTATCTGACCAGGCTTTCAGGCTGCCTGAGCCAGCACTTTGCCTGTGGCCCATCCCCTATTCTTCACTGTCCCTCACCCCCTTACTGGACTTCTTGAAGGTACTACTCAGAAAATGGGCACTAACAAATTTCCTTTGTGGCTATTACTACAGCTTGGAGGACAAGCTCAGAATTTGTTTGAATTCTGATTTTTGTGCTTTATGCTAGAAATTGTAGAGACTTCTGTTGATGTTTATGAAATGAATGTGATGCATATTGAGATGTCACAGATGAGGTCATAATCCCTTTTTCTTAATAATTACTCTTTCAGTTTTTACTCCTAATGTCTCTGACTTTCATACATTGCCAGAAGTTATAAACCTTATATATTTATATCCTAAATACTTTCTCAGTGCCTGCAGTATTTGAACTCCTCTTCCCTAGATACTTACTTCCAATGAAAGCAAGCCTCATGAAACACTCCAAACTATATTAGAGTAGTAAATTATCTTTAAAACACCATCATAGCCAGGCACTGGGGTGCAAGCCTATAATCCCAGATACTCGAGAGGCTAAAGCAGGATGATTACAAGTTCTAGGCCAGCCTTGGCAACTTAATAAGACCCTGTGTTGGAATGAAAAAGAGCTGGGGATATATAGCTCAGAGGGAAATGCCCCTAGGTTCAATGCCCCATACTGTAAAAATAAGTAAATAAATAATAAATAAACCATCACACTTAAGGCACTCCCATTTACTTTTAAGCACTTTTTTTCCTTTTTAAAAAAGAATGCATAACATTCTCACAATATTCCTGAGTAAGCATAGATGTCTTGTGATGTAGTGGTTGCCATAGTAATTAATTACTTCCCAAAAAGAATAGTGGGGAATATAAATCTGTGTAAATTACTCAGAACACCAATTGGAACTGTCCTCAGGGGCACCTTGGTTTATGAAAAATTTGAGCAAAAAAGGATGTTTTCTTCTTTTTATCTTTCATGGAAAGAGGGATAGAGAAAGCTGCTTTTGTGCTCTGACTGCCCAGGCCTCTTCCTTGCTGCTGGCCAGTGCCAGAAGGTTGAGCAGCAGTCAGGCAGTCACTGTGACTGACAGAAAGGGCTCTTGTGATAACAAATTATAAAATACACTTGGGTGTGGTGGGCTCCATCACTTCATGAATATTCTGCATTCAGATCCTAAACTGCCAGTGCCCTTGGAAGGACCCTGCGTGAGAACTCTGGAGCTGGAGGTGCTCACTGCTTTAGTGGATGCTCTTCTGCTTCTCCATGTCCTGTGCCTGTTACCACTGATTTGGAATTTAGTAGTAATAACAAGTGGAAATGATTTTGAAGGTTGTTTATGGAGCAGGGGTCTGCTGAGACAGAGCACGTCACTGTGGAGGGAAATTCATGAACTAGAGAAAAACGACTGCAGAGGCAGTAAGCAGCTGAAGGGTGATTTTAGAAATTTAAACTCTATTGAGCAGTTGCTGTTAGGCACCTAGAATAGGCTCACCTTTACTTAACTGCTCCTTGTAAATCAAAACTATGTTTTCCAATCCTGTTAAGGACAGTCTGTGTCCTTCAGAGGTCTGGTGCAGCTCCATGTGGCTGGCATACAGAATCATTCCTGACTGAAAGGATTTCTTACAGAAAGGCTAATGGAAATAGGTTAATAGGGTGAGGGTGATTTAAGCTAGGACAAATTCAGGGACTCACATTAGGACATTCTGGGGTCATACTGGAGAGACAAAGTTTGATAACAGGATATCTGATAACTACTGAGGATCTATTTTTAGATATAATTAACAATATCAAACATAGCCTTGATTCATTTGCAGATTTACCTCACTATATAGAAGATATTTTTATGTCACTTGTAGAGTGAATTCTAGTCTCAGTCAAAACAAAGTTGCTTTGGGTAACAATTATTTGCTATGAAATTTACAATTTATATTGGGATAATATTTGGTCAAGATAAATATCAAGCATAATACTAAAAGTGTATTTAATGGTTTATTCAAATGAAAATTACTTGTTCAAAACAAATTTTAAGATATGAAATTTTTTCATGTTTGATTCATAAGACAGAGTTCAATGCCACAAGCCAATAGTTCCTTCTGACAAGAAAAGTAGTCACTTAGCCTCTGTCAAATACTTTGTGCAAAAATTCTACATCAAGAAAACCTACCACTCTATTCCATTTGCCTGATTTTACTCATTGACAGATATCATATTACCTTCTCACTCTCAGTTCCCTTTGCATTAAACAAATCTGAATATTGGAAGGAATTAATTTTTTCTTTTTGCCAATGATAGAACTTGTAACCGTGAGATATGGTAAGACAAGCAGCAAAGCTGGAGCCATAAAAAGAGAGGGAAATTCAAGGTAATTATAATTGTAGTGTTTCAGATGGAAACCAACAGAATTGGATTTTATTTCATACATATGAATGCTGGTCTCTTAAAGGAGTTACCCTGTTGGCTTAATATTGTCCAGACAGTTTCAATATACATCACTACAGAGTTAGCCTGGCCTCGCTCCTCAAAATTCTCTTATCGATAGTTGATAATATGTGATAGTTTAGGAACCAGAACTTTGAGTGAGCATCTACTAGTGCTGGGCACAATGCATTTCATTTAATCTGCAAAACAGATTATGTAGATTATCACTTATCAAATGGGTAACCATTATCAATTCCATCTCAACAGATGAGAAAATGGGGGTTCAGAAAAATTACATAAGTTCACACTCATGTGGACAATAATATAATGGAGAATCGAGGTATTTTATTTTATGAGCCCATCCCTTCTCTGTCGAGTAATTTTCAAGTGTTTTAGACAGCAGAGTTCCTATTGTCCTGTAGGAAATCTTAGTGGAAACAACGTATCTAGCCATCAGAAGCAATGACAGTGCCTCAGGTACATTGTCTTCATTATTGGGTAAAAACACATCATTGTTAGTGGCTTCCTGAAGCATCTCATCAGAGCCTCAGCATTCTGGGAGAACTCGATGCTAGGTATGCTGCCTGCAGCAGCCTCAGATAGTTGTGGGAATGAGAGGCTAGGTGACTATGGAACTTAGACAGTTGTGTGTCTAGTCAAACTATATACAACAGTGGGGCAATGAGGCTCCACAGAGTGTATAAATTTAATTTTTTAAATATTTTCCCACCGGTGAATGGCTTATTTGTCTCCTTTCTCAGCTTGACCCACTTTTTTTTGTCATGCCAGTTCTTTGGTGCAATATATCAACTTTCTAATTTAGGTCAGGTCAGACTCATAACTGTTTCAATGTTAGTTACATTAAGTTATAAAGAGGCGATGGGTTGAACACGAAACTGGTAGTCAGGAATTCCAAGTGACATTCTGAATTGCTGTTCTGAGTTTTGAAAAATGTCTTGTAAGATTGCCACATTTAGTCTCATGGAATAATAGTTTCCCGTAACTCTTTAGATGTTGTATTTATTTCTTCCCACACTGACCATTCCCAACCCTGGAATAGCTCCTTTTGACAAGAAGGTTTCGAACCTGGTAATACTGGATTTCAAAGCATTCCTTTCCCAGAGATGGCACACTTATTTCTCAGGGGTGATGCTGGCTAGTATATTCCATGAAATGTCCCATTGCAAGATTTAACAATTACTATTTTTCCTTTAGTCGTTATCTACTTCCCTAAATCCTTTCTCATATTCCCATTGAATCTATAGTATGTTTGAAATCATTACTTAAAAATATAAGTAGTGATCAAAGAAGTCTGTAAAAGATAAATGCATGGCTTTATCTTTTTTTTTTTTTTTTTTAGTGGTGCTGGGGATGGAACCAGGGCTCCTTTGCGAGTTAAGCAAGTACACTACCATTGAACTAAACATCCAGCTACTATGAATTTGTATTTTGTTTTGCTGAAGTGTATAAGTAATTCCTCTGGAGCAGATATGAAATTCCAAAATCTTCATGTTAAAATTTTTTTCTCTTGGCCAGGCGCGATGGCGCACACGTGTAATCCCAGCACTTTGGAAGGCTGAGACAAGGAAATTGTGAGTTCAAAGCCAGCCTCAGCAAAGGCGAGGCGCTAAGCAACTGAGACTCCGTCTCTACATAAAACACAAAATAGGACTGGGGATGTGGCTCAGTGGTAAAGCAATAATTTTTTTCTCTTGAATGTTAATTTGAGTATAAATTTTTTGTTTATATATTCTTTTTAGTTATACATGACAGTTGAACCTATGCTGATATAATTGTACAAACATGGAATATATCTTATTCTAATTAGGGCCCCAGTATCTCTCCTTCCTTTTCCCCCTTCTGTTTTCTTCCCTCTATTGATCTTTCTGCCATTTACCCATAGTCATTTTTATTTTTTATACTTAATTCTTGGGGATGTACACAATGGTGAGATTCACTGTGGTATATTCATATATTTACATAGAAAAGTTATGTCAGAAGTTCGGTGGATTAGAAAAGGAGAATGAAGGGAAGGGAGGGGAGATAGGAGAAAGGAAGACAGTGGAATGAATTTGAGTATAGGTTTTATGCTCACATTTGTTTTCTGAATTTTAAAGATAGTTTCATTTCCTTTTAGTATCCAGGGTTACCCCTTAAAAAGTTTGAGTTTAAAATGAGTCTGTCCTTTGCAGGAAACTTAGTTTTCTTTCTGGAAACTTAGAATTCCCTCCCTATCTTTGGGGTAATAAAATTTTACCACAGTATATTCACAGTCAGACCCTAAAATTCAGTCTCTGAGCACCTGCTCAGCTCTGGCAATTTGAAACCAGATCTTTTCTTGATTTTTGAGGAATGTCCCCTGTTCTTTTATATTTTGAAACTTCTGTGAAGATGTTAAAATTTCTATCCCTCTCTCTAACTTAAATTTCTCTTACATAGCTTGCACATTTTTGTCCCTTTGCTGTGCCTCTGGGAACATTTAATCTAACTTGCTAATTTATTCTATTGCTAATGTCCATTTTGCTATTCACATGTATGTTGATTTTAAAAATTTCTGCAATCATGAATTTATTTCCCAAGAATCTTTTTTTTTTTCATGCAACCTGATCTCACTTTTGGATGTAACAACCTTTCTTATCCACATGATGATGTTAATTATACAGTTGATTTTTTCATTTATCACAGTAGTAATGCTTTAGAAAGTTACTGCAATTTGTGAATTTGCAAATACTAAACCATTGCTCTTGGGGAAAATATGGGGTCAGGCTCCTGTGAGCCTTCGGTCACAATTTCATCAACCAGACCAAACATAACTTTCTTCTATGTGTGTTTCTATTGAAGATACCTTAGTTAATATGTAGTGTTGACTCACAGACATTGATCTCACAGCCAACAGCACTACCCCTCACGCTTGAATGAAGCTTACCTAGCACATTATTTTCTCCATAAAGCACATGACAGCTTCTTGCACTTAGGAAACCAGATAGCCCTTCAGTGCTATGCTAGAGGATCATTTTGAACAGTGAAATCACCAATAAAAAAACCCACAGAAACGTGAGAAATATGGTACTAAACAGACCACAAAAAGGACACTTCTTTTAGGATAAGCGTTGAAATAAGAAAACAGTGTTGCTATGAATCATCTCTGCTGGGAATGTGCATGCCAGACAATTCAAAAATTTCACCACTCTGTGTATATACATGAATGATCACAAAAGTGCTGGGAATACTGATTTGGGGATGACAAATTATTTTAGCCAGTAGACAAATTCACACATATGGAATTTGCAACTAAGGAGAATCAATGGTGTGTGTGTTTGAACATTACTGTCTGCTTGTTCTACTGTTTTTTCCCCAGGTGTTTGTGATTCTCGTCATTGAATTTGGTGCCTTCTCTTGTGGGGTTAATTTTCTTGAAGGTATTTGATGTTTATTCTGTGTGCTCATTTTTTTGAGAGTCCTTATTTACATATTTGTAAATGTTTCTGTTTACTAGACTGTCTTTTCTGATGGAGGAGAGAAAAGGCATGTGCTGCCAGGTGTGGTGTTCCAATGCTCCCCTTCGGGATGTGGGGGCATTTTGTTCTTTTGAGGCACTGATCATCCATGTCTCTCCAGTCTCCTCTGTTCTCATGGTTCCTAGACAAACAGGTGGATGCTGCTGCTGTTGCTTTTCGTGGTGGGGGCAGTTGGTGGTGGAGTTGTGGAAAGTAGGAAGGGGGGATAGGCTGAACTGATGACCCACCAATTACTGAGGCACTTTCCTTAAGACTCCTTCTTGCTACCTTGTCATTAATCTCAGTTTTGAATGTCTCAGAGTTGCTTTTCTCTTTGCAACTCAATTCTTCTCCATGTGATGTGTGTTTAGTTTACTCCATCAATATTGTCTGTAAGTCTTTTATTATTTCTGGAAAGCTTCAAAATATTTATCAATTCCACTAATTCTTATTTTTTAGCATTTCTCCCCCCTCTCCACCCCCACCATGTGTGTGTAACAGATTTTCTGGTATTTTAGTAAACTGAAGTGGAGGTAGACTTATAGGTTTTGTCATATTCCTCTAAACTTCCTATTTTAATTAGAGAAAAGATGGTTCTTAAACAAAATGAAAAGAAAAAACATTGTATTTTTAAAGTATTCCGGATTAAATATTCCAATTCTAGATTTCCGAGGCAGGATCCTATATTGATTTTTTTTTTTTTTATGTAGATATCTGCAAGAAAAAATCGGTAGATTCCAATTTATTGTGATTGAATTTACTGTACATGTAATTTTTATCTTCACAGTTATTTAAGAATTCTTTAATAATTTTCGTAAGAGTACTTCTGCTCTCTAACATGTTTCTATCATAACAGCAGATGCCAGATACTTCATGGTTCATTGCCTCATTTAATCCTCACGAAGGTCTTATAAGGCAGCGATTGTCATTGTCATTTTGAGGATGAAGAAACAGGTTTACTGCCTTTAACTTGCCTGTGGATCTCAAATATATAATGGAGATGGATCTGATCTAACATCTCTGACTCCAAGTTCCTCATCCTGCCACATTCTTTTGGAGAATTGCTGCTTTTAATTAGCAATCCACAGTGCTAACTATTAGCTTTCTGTTCATGTGCTCGTATACGTAAAAATCAGGAAGATATGCAATACATAATGAAAAATTAAATCTACACTAGAGGGACTGTGTGGTAATCATTTAAGCATATGGTATAGCCTTGTTATTGAGTTTCTCTTCATGTTAGAATGAATGACTGTTTAAAAGTTCATCTTTACAAAGCAAGTTAATGATCAGTTTAGTGTCATTATCAACCATTAAAAAATTCCTTTCCAATTTAAGACATAGCAATCAAACATTTATTTAAGGAAAATAGTTCTGCTTTCCCTGGGGTTTTTCATTTGAATAAATAGATAATAAATTAAAAAACTGTACACAGCAGGCCTCTAGCTCAGAATAGCTAAAAAATGCTTCCAACATTTATGTGGTAAAAACACAGAAGAATTACTTAATGATTAGATTTAAGTTGGAAAAATATTACTGCTTTTATCTATAGAGATGGAGTACATTGGGCAAAAGTAAGAAGAATCTCCATTTCTAATCTATTTTGGGTTATTCAGGCTTAGAATGAATTCAGATTTAGTGGAATTCCCTATAAAATTCAGGCTAAATATGACTTCCATGCTGCAGCTCCCACCTTCCTCACTCTCTAGATGGATGGCTATTAGTTCCATATGCATTTCTAGTCTACACCTCCTTTGAGGCATTGTTTCCTCCTTGGAGGCCACTGAACCATTTTTAGAGACTAGTTTAGAGACCATGATCTTACAAAAAATATAAAATAAAAGCCCATGGATATCAAACCTTGGGAACAGGCCTAAGAAAGAAACAAGTATCTTATGACTTCCCTATATTTTTACTGTATACAATACACACAATTCCTCAGGTGTGTGCTCTTCCTCTTTTTTTATGTTTAAACATTATATTAAGATATACTAAGATGATACAGGCATTCTGTATCATGGTTTTCTATGACCATAAATTTTTCTTTGCAATATTCTGACACTTATTGGAGGTTACTAAAAAAGTTGAGTCAAGTGGAATTCTAAATACCTTTGTCCCAATACTTTTCTGAGAAGAGCCAATTAGAATGGACCAAAAAGGGTATAAACCCAGAAATGTAATAGATACCCTAATGTGGCATTTGTGAAAGAGGAAAAAAAGTGGGGAGGTGATGATTTATTAAATAACCAGAAGTGGTGCTTATGTTCACATTATTTTTCTTTTCTGCTTTTGAACTGAGTTCTCCTTTTAAATTAACCCAAAGAGGAAGTCTCATTCAAGTAGAGTGGGAGAGGTCATTGATTCAGTGTCCCTTGGTGGGGGATAGAGACAGAGGGACCTCACATACCTGTCCTCAGGGGTAAACAAGCATCTTCTACCTCAGTCGTCCTTGTGATGGGCCAGGAGCACAAAGTGGGTGCTCTTTTAAGTTAGCCTTTTTTTCTGCTGATTGAAGAGCTTCTGCTGGCAATTAGTCACTTAACCAAATATAACATGGGCAATGGCAAGGAAGAAGCACACAGGGAAACTATTTTTCACTTCAAAGTGAATGTGGTAGGGGAAGAGAAATAGGTAAGGGTACATAGTTCTTTTCTCCTTGATTTTGATCCCTCATAAACCAGTTTGCTAAATACCTTGAGTGACCAGGAAAAAAATCTTGCAGTCCTTATTAGCCATCAAGGAGGTACTAGGCTCTCTCTGTTGAAGTGTTGGTCAAGGTTAGAGTTTTATCTCTAAGGATCATCTGACACATTTTATCTATGCTAAGACTGTACTTTTAAATTTATTTAGCTATTTGAAGCATAAATGGCAAAAATTGTATTTAGTTAAGGTATATGAAGTTTCCTTAAAAAATTAAAAATAGAATTGCTGTATGATCCAGCAATCTCACTTTGGGATTGATATATTCAAAGGAAATGAAATCAGTATCTCAAAGAGATGTATGTACCTCCTTTGTTCAATGTAGAATTATCCAAAAGAGCCAAAGAATGGGCTCGGCCTAAATGTCCTACAACAGATAAAGATGGTATGCTTTTTTGCTTTGTTTTAGCATCTGTAAAGTGTTATTTAAATACAGTAATGGCAACCTGAACTTGTGTCTACAGGATGCATGCTGATCTGAAAGCAGGACATCAAATTTGATCAGGTCACAGTTTCTATTTTCCTTTGATGTCAATGTGTTGGCTATGATGTTGGGGTTTTAAAAATTTAGACATAACTTTCTGATTTATATGTTCCATATTTAAAGTTTGTTTTTTTTTTTTTTTGCAACAAAACTTCTAGTACCCCTTAAGAAAAATCTGTATTTGGAATAACTTTTAAGCTCTTATGTTTCAGGTAAACATGTTAGAAAACCTTCCTGCTAATTTTTTAGTATCACACATTGCATTCAAGGTGAATCCCTAACTGTTTTCATTCTTCTAGTTCTGTAATCAAAGTAGAAAGGTTTATGGAGTCAGGCTAACATCTTTAATGAAATCCTAAAGTCAAGTCTAGGCAATAACAATAGCAAAACCAATCACAACCACTACCACAGTGGCCCTTCAAGCAAATCAGGAATCAGATGTCAAGGGCAGTTCATCTGATTTGGGACATGCCTGCTTACCTTAAGGCAGTGACTTTTATTTCTTTCTTTCATAACTGTTTCTATTTGCCTTTGTAAATTAATATCTGTTGCCGATAACGCAACAGACTAGTTTTCAGTTAAGAAACATTCATTCCATGAAGTGAGTTGTTCAAGTACCACTGTAGACTTATGCCTATATTTAAACATCATATGTATTTTATCATATTTCTTATTTACTTGAAAAAAAAGTAACTTGAAATCAGACTTTTTTTTCCATCTGGGATTTTCTATTCAAATCTGGAAAACTCTTGACAAATCAACATGACTCAGCAGGTATTGATCACCCAGGAGTTAGCTAGGTGATTTTTCTCTTTCCTCATCATATCATTTACTTGAATACCTACAGTCTTCCAGGAACATCTTTCTTAATATCAAGGAAGAGAATGAAATGATGGGGCAATAAAATGTGTATTTTCTTGTAATTATCACTTAATTCTCTCAAAACTTTGAGGTGTCAATGTCATTTTATGGACATTGGTACTGTCCAATGGTGCCACAGTTAGTTGTAGGAGATGACCCAGCTAGTGATGCAGTGAGGGCTTGAACTTGAGTCTCATTGATAACAAGGTCCATGTTGTCCTTTAGGGAGTTGGACAAATTATTACAGATTACACATTATATAAACATTGAGCATAGATATTGTCATTTCCTAGAAAAAAGGAAGCTGGAGAACAATCTTTTATATGTGTATAGTCTGGAGGTCAGTACCAGTTTGCTTTGATTCTGAACATGTTCATTATTTTGTGCTCATAATGTAGAATTTTAATACTTAACAGTGATTGATTTTAGACTTTTTTAAAAGCAATTTCTATTCTATATAGAATAGCTAATTCTAGTTTTTCGTGTCTATTATTACTTTAATGACATTAATTTCATTGGATCACTTATATTTTAATTTTATAAATAGTGATTAAATACTTTAACTTTATGGTATGTATTAAAATGCTAATGATTATAGTTTCTGCCATTGAACTTGTTTTTTTATGGTGTCCAAACTTGGTTAAATATTGTCATGATTGAAATTTTAGGATTAAATACTTCCATTGTGCCCTGATGTGCACCTGTCTCAAGCTACTCAGGAAGCTGAGGTGGGAAAATCACTTAAGCCCAGAGTTTGAGTCTAGCCTGGCCAACATATTGAGACCCCGTCTCAAAAAAACAAACAGAAGCAGCAACAACAAATACTTTCATTGCCAGTTTCACATTACTTCTATTAAATCTAATTTTTCATGGTCAATTCTGTAATTATTAACAAGATAGCATGTGAAGTTGTAGCCATGATGAATTATATTTTACATTATTTATGCTTAAAAGTAATGTATTCCTTTAGAAATGAATTAATAGCTGGTAGTTTTTATTTCTTGGCCAACGCAAGAAAAATTATGATCAATTTCTTAGTCTACGGTTTATCTTTTGTCAATATACCATCCTAAATTCTTTCAATTTTCACACAATCAATAGTCAAGTACCTTTGACACAACTTTTTCTCTCAAATGCACTGATCTTCTTATTGATCCATTTTGGATTGGATTTCGCAGATCCTGTTAATGTATTTCTAAGATACACAAGGCATTATTTCAAATTTCATTTGAACATGATATGTGTTTCTCTAACTAGATTATTTGGTAGCTCCTTATTGCTGATTGATAGTTCATGTTGGGACTAGACTTGTGGAGATAACCAAAACACATTTTTATGAACCAATTTAGATGTGGCTGTATAATATATTAACTTCTAAGGTCTCTAATGAAATCATAGCTTATAAGTTGGAATTTAGGCAAGTGATGCAGTCATCACCTCTGAGCAAAATATATACTGCTATTGGCTGTGCTATTAACATTTTTCAGTTTTCACTAGATAAAAAAAAATGAAAAATATGTCAGAAAAAAATTGGGCAGATTGGATCAATGTTACTTGTTCGTTGTTACAACTATGAACACTGATGTCAGTATGAAATTTTATCAGTAGCAGGTCAAAAATAATTGAAATCATCTTGTAATGAAAATTCTTGCCCAACGAGTTGACTCTATTTTAAAAATTCTATGAAGGATGAATCATTTTGATCATTGTAGTGAACATGAGGGCCACAGGCCAGACTCAAAGAAGTGTCCCATATTTGTAGGTCTGAAAATATTTTTGAACTTCTCTTCATGTAAAAATTGATTTTGCTGGTGCTTGAAGCTCCTTTAGCTTTGTTTCCTTTTGTCATTATATTCCTTTAGTTGTTGTCCTTTGCCTACTCTTGGGTGCTCCGATAAGCATAAATCTAAAGATGTTTCAAGTTTTATAAGCCTCAGCCATGGCAGCACAAACTCTGGCAACAGTATATCCATGAGAATGTTCCTTGTCATCCACAGATCCAGTCTCTGGGGATGTGAAGTGTAGCTTTGCAAGTGTGAACAATGCACTAAGAATTGATACTCTGCTTTTCAAAAATAAGTGGCAATAAGTAAGTGTCCATCACAAGAAAATTTTCTGCAATTTCATTTGATACTCTTGTTATATATTTGTGCTTGCTATTCACAAACAAAATTTGAACAATTATGGAGAATTATGTCTACACTTGGACGTAGTTTTATTCTCCTGTCTGCTTGCTATCATTTTACTATCTACATATCCTTCACAGTTCAAAGATCATTAGTAAGGAAAAGATAAAGAATCCAGGTGCTTGAGGGGCTGGGGCTATAGCTCAGTGGTAGAGCGCTTGCCTAGCATGTGTGAGGCACTGGGTTCGATCCTCAGCACCACATATAAATAATAAATGAATAAAATAAAGATCCATCAACAACTAAAAAAAAAAAAAGAATCCAGGTGCTTGAAAAGGATTTATCACTGAGGTCAAAATTGTGGGGCCAGAATATACCACTTTATTGCCAATTTTAGTATAAATTCTGTTGTTGGGCTCAGAAATTCAAGGCCATTTTGCAATAGTAGAATGTCTTGGATAGCTGAAAAATTTGAATGTAGTAGAAAAGATACTGATTTATTATAAATTTAAATTTATTATAACTAAAAAGGTAGTACTACAGTTTGGAACTGGAATGTTCCCAAAGGTCCATGTGGTAGAAGCTTGGTCCTCAGAGAGGTATTATTGGGAGGTGGTGGAACTTTTAAGAGGTGGGACCAAGTGTGAGGCTTTTCGGTCATTGGAGAGGGTGCCCTTGAAGGGGACAATGCAACCAGGTTCCCCCCTTTATTTTTTCTACTTCCTAATCATGAAGTGAGCACTTTTGCTCTTTTATATACTTCTGCTATGATGTGCTGCCTCATTATAGCTCCAAAGGCAGTGGGGCCAACAAATCATGAGAATCTTCATGGAATCTCCAAAATAAATCTTTTCTCTTTATAAGTCGATCATCTCAGATATTTGTTATAGTGGCAAAGGCTAACACAGCTAATTACTATTTTTGTTTTTATTTTCTAAAATGAAATCTTTTTGAGATCTACTTTTCTTAACAGTCACAGAGAACAAACACATGCACAAAGAATATATTCTTAATGCAAACACATAAGTATTTTGTTGATTTGTTTCAACTTTACTACCATTTTTACGGATGCATCTGCTCTAGAGGGAAAATGCCTGCCTAGAAACAAGGAAAATTTAACTAAACTTCACAGAATTCTGATTTTGAGGAGTAATTTCTAAGCAGTTTTGAGATGCAATTCTTATTTCAATATGAAGCCATTCTTGCCTTTAATTCAAGTTATGCTGAAATCTGAGTGCTTTTACTATGTTCCAAATGGTCTGGACTACTTTGGAGATGTTGCTGGATCTGTCTTCGACAAGGTACAGCAGATTTGGGGACCAGAGGGCACAGTGGGGACAGTACCTCTTGGCAAGGTACCTGGGCAACCTGTGGTGCTCCGAGGTGTGGTGATCTTTTCTGTGGGCCATTTAGCAATTGCCCAGTCACAGTCGAGGCATAGCACTGAATCTCCTTAGGTTACACGTAGATGAGGTTGTCCCTATTTAGAAAGATTTACTATAATATATGGTATGTTTCTTTTTGTTTGAAGGGTTTAAAACATATATAATTATAAACTTGGCATCATTTATTCAGTACATGTTACATACCTTATATCTCTTAATCTTCACAATATCCTACAAGGTAGACAGTAGTCATTATCCCATTATACAAATGAGTAGACTGTTGGTTAGGGAGAGTTAAAAAAATATATAAATATATGTATGAAATATTCCTCACTGGTTTTCTGAAAATAAAAGTTAGATCATGATGATTTTAAAGAGTTGCAAGGGTTTAAAATGATCACTTCTTGAAAGTTAGAAGCAGCGTTCTTTTCCCTACTTTCTAGTTTTTAAACCTACAAGTATAGACATGCTCTCAGCATCACAGGCTTAATGAGACACTCTGCTGTCTTTTCATTGTTGATGTGCTTATTCGCTTTGTGGTGTGTGTCTTCACAGTAGGATTGTAATGGGAAACACTTCTCTTCTGGAATAGTCGCAAGTCTTTTCTTTCATTTTGTAGGGCCATTTTTAATTTTGCAGAAAATGTAAGTTACTCAGTGTTATAGTTCCCCAGAATGAACTTTAAGAGATCAGTCTTGGGAGCTGAAGATAGAAACATCACAAAGAAAGAGACCAGGTTCCTAAGAAAAATGATAGTTGAAAATGAATATTTTCCATGATTTGTAAAAAGTTAGTTTACGTTGTTAACTTAGAATTGAAGAACAAAAGTTTACTCCTCTGTGGTTCTACAATGGTGTAAGAATAAAAAGAAAGCCAAATGATTTCTTCAGTTATGTTCATTTCTTTCCATTCTCTTCACACCTAATTTCCAAGTCCCAACCCATTCCCAGAGACTTTTATGCAGGGTTGGGTAGTAGAAGAGGATAGTCTAAATGGGTTTGTACTTACTCCTAAACATGTGGATTTAAAAATTATTCTGCTAATAACAGTAACGTAAGAATAAGTAAAATGTGAAAAAATTCTGCAAAATGGTGTTCAAATCACTTTCAGATGACAATGATGAATTTTAGGCTTCTTAAATAGTAGTCAGTGGAGGTTTGAGAGATTGTGCTGGTGCTCATGGAGCTCCCAAGGGGTGGAGCTTGGATAATAACTTGGGTTTTATGACTTTCAGGCCAGCCTTCTTCAGTTCAACATTGCTTTCCATTTAAAGCTGTCATAAGTATGAATGATCATATAATATGCCTCCCTTTGAGGTGACAACCTCTGTGAACTCTTTTAAGTGGTTTGACCTAGAGGAAAACCATTACTGGCTAATTGAAAACTCTGTGCTTTGTGACATTACCAAAGAAGTGGGGATGAATGTCTGTAGAAAAACACTGACCTTTCATGTCACAAGATTCTTTAGGCTTTTTGATACTTAACTTTAACCATTGAAGACCTTTTTAGCAGTTATAGAATAGTCCCTTTTATTTATCTAAAAGTAGATCTTGGAAAGCAGAAAAACTTAATTTAACTGGTTCATTCATTCGACAAGTATTTATTGAGCTCCTACTCTATGCAGTGCATATTTAGATTTCGGGGAAAAATCAGTGAACAAAGTAGTCAAAAATTTGCTTTATATCTTTGTAGGGAAAATAGAAGCTCATGTGTTGGAAACTGAGATCCCAGTGCAACAGTCTTGAGAGGTAGGACCTCTAGGAAGTGATTAGGTTCTGAGGCCTCTTGCCTCATGAATGGATTAATGTTGTTGTCACAAGACTAGGTTATGTGGACATCTGATGAAAGTGAGTTTGGCTCTCCCTTGCTGTCTTGCATTCTTATGCTTCTGCCATGGGATGACTTGCAAGAAGGACCTTACCAGATGCCAACATCTAGACCTTGGACTTCCCAGCCTCTAGAACTGTAAGAAATAATTTTTCTTTAAATTGTGGTATTGTCAATCTGTGGTATGGTTATAGCAACATAAAAACAGTAGGACAACAGAAAATAATAAAATGAATATGTAAATTATATGGTACTAGCTAAGGAGAAAAACTTGAATTGGAAGGATGATATCAAGTAGGGAAAATGAGATGAAATTTGAGATAAGATGGTAAGAGGCCTGAGAAGATGACTGAACACATGCGGCAATAAGTTACTTGGATATCTGGGGAAGAGCTTCCCAGACAAATAGAACAGTAAGTGCAAATGCCTGTGGCTCTAGGTGCCTGGGATGCTCAAGAAACAGCACGACATTGAGAGGACCCCAGAGGATTGAGAGGATAGCAAGAAAAGGTTCTTGAGATGAAAGGGGAACAGATCACTGGAGGAGGGCCTTATAGATCACTGTAAGGGTTTTGGCTTCTGTTCCTAGTGGAACGAAAGTCACTTGGATTTTTAAGAGGAGGAGTGTAATCTCATTTCTAAGAGCTAGAATAATAAAACATTACTCTAGCTGCTGTGTTGAAGAGACAGTTATTTAAGAATCAAATTGGGGGAATTATTCCAAAGGTAAAACTAGTAATCCAAGTGTGGATGATGGCAATAGCACAGGTGACAAAAAAGTGGTAGGATTCTGGATGTAGTTTGAATGTAGAGCCATCAGAATTTCCAGCCTGATTGGTTGTGGGTTTTGAGAGGAGAGTAATTGAAGGATGGATTGTAATCAGTTATGATGGGGAGGGTGCAGTGAGTGGAAGGGGTTTAGTGTTGTGTTTGTAATGCATACTATATTTTTTAATGTATTCATGTTGAATTGTTGTGAGGGTAGTTGAGTAGAGGAGTCTGAAGCAGGAGAGAGGCCTGGCTGGGCATACAAGTTTGGGATTATTACAGTTGATATTTAAAATTGTGATACTGGACAAAAACCTTCAAGGAAGTGAACATAGATAAAATAGAGAAGAAAACCAAGGACTGAGTCCTGGGATGGTCCTACCTTAAGATCTCAAGAAGGAGGAACAAGTGAAGGGATTAAGAAGCAATTGTGAAATAGGATAGTATTTTGTGCAATACTAGATTAATTCATGTTTCAATATTTTTAAACTATGAAACAAATGACAGTAAAGGAATCTGGAGAAAAGTAGTTAGTGGTATAGGGAAAAACTAGAAAAATAAGAAATGACAGGTTTTTAACTAATACAAATCTTAGCTATGTTAAGTGGCAGAGTGTCTCAGTCAACTTTTTGCTGTGACTAAAATACCTGACAAGAACAACTTAAAGGAGGAAAAGTTTATTTTGGACTCAGTTTCAGAGGTTCAGTCTATGGTTGGCCAACTTCATGGCTGTGGGCCTCAGATGAAGCATAACGTTATGTGGAAGGATGTGACAGAGGAGGGTGTGACCTCAACTATGGCAGCCAGGAAGGAGGTGGGGAAAGGGACAGGGGAAAGGTGGGGGAGGAGGAGGACATGAAGTGGGGAGAGAGGGAGGGAGGGAGAAAGAGACACACACAAAGACAGACTATGTGTACAGGGAGCCAGGGACAAGATAGTCTCTAAGGGCACATCAAAATGCCCCATCCTTCTATAGTCCAGCATATGGATTAATCCATGAATAAGGTCAGAGCTCTAATTATTGCCTAAAAACCTCACTTCTGAACCTTACTGCATTGGGGATCATGCTTTCAAAACATGAGCTTCTCAGGGGATATTTTTAGATCTAAACTTTAACACAGATAAGTGCATGGGAGCCAGTAATGGAGAAGCAATAACATTTTCATTTTCCCCTACCTTTTCTACTGAAGACCCACCAATTCTAATACTTTGGATTTGACTTAGTATTAAAAAATAATTTAAGCTATGATATCCTGAATTCTGGATAAACCATACCTATGTCTTCATTTTGTTCTAAATGTGGGTCCATTGCATTCTAAATTGTTTTCAGATACTTGAGGGAAGAGCTGGTTGTTTTATCTTTGATTTGATTTTCAGTTTCATTTTCTTGTGCTGAAGGTAAGGGCATTCTGAATTTTAGTGGAGGGTCCAGATCTCTCACCATTGCATTTATTTAGCAAATACTTTTTCAGAATATATTGCATATCAAGCTTCACGTTTGATGTTGGGGAGACAGTTATCAAGTAAGCTAACTCCCTTTCCGGAGAGAGTTCCCATTCTAGTGTGAATGAACAATTATAATGTAGTGTGATGTGTGTATAGGAGTGTTGAGGGGGATTTATTAAAGAAAACTGAAAGAATAACCAGCTTCCTGGTAAGAACTGAAGAGTGCTTTTCACAAGGGGTAATACTTAAGCTTAGTCTTGAAGGAACTATAAGACTTTCCTTGGGAACTAGAGGACAAGAATATTCAATGCAGTCAGGTTATGTATTTCATATATATATATATGAAAATTAGTATGAAGGAAGTAGAGCTTAGAAAGCATTCAGAGATGAAATTGGGAAGGTTGGTAGGACTTGGGTTATGGAGGCTGTTCTCTGCCCTATACTAGGCACTATTCTTAGTGTGTGTGTGTGTGTGTGTGTGTGTGTGTATTTACCACTGAATTAACCCTCTGAGATGACATGGAGGGTATCATCTCTGATGCCATTTTTGTAGATGTCTGTGTTAAAGCATAGAAAGAATAAGTAGCTTCTCAGTCAAAGCTGTAGTGCTATAATATGTGCATTTGATGCCAACAGTGTTAATTTGAATCCTAACTCTCACCCTCATTTTCTTCTTGGAATTGTTAGAAACCTCTACTTTTATGGATTGTCTGTGCTTCTCCATAACATACCTGCTGTCCTCCATCATATCAGATTTGAAAAAGGTTTTAATTTTTTTGTTTTTCATCATCTTTCCACAAATTTGAATTTAAAGTCCCTTTATCTGGTTGGCAAGCCTCCTACCAAGGCTTGTTTTATGTGAGTTGCCATCAGACCCCTTCCAGGAGCCCATAATTCTGACTTTTGTGAGCCAGGGCTCAGAACAAACTGTCGTCCTTCAACACCATCCGTGGAACCTAGTGTTCACACCTCATATGCTCATTTCCCCCATGTAATTATCACCTTCACATTGGACAAGACCACCTGTCCACCTGTATCCCTGAGGCTTTCAGTTTTCTAACATGCTATCACTTTCAATGAGTTATGAATCTTAGTATAGATGGCACCTAAACAGGAAGATGGTGTCTCTCCTTGTAGTCATAGGATAATTGCATTTATGCATCTTCAGTAACACATATGTCTCTCTGGGGAAAATAGGGTGCCTTGCACCTGATATTGCATCCTTTTTTGTGTTCTATGGAGTGAAATGCTGCTACATTTGCAGGTCTGGAGTCCTTCCTTCTTGGGTAGGGTATCCCATTTTTTGGATAATACTGGGAATAGCATATTATTACAATCTTCATTCACAGCCTTTCATCAGATTTGACTCTGCCCACACCTGCCATCTTTTTCTTAATATTGTTTCTTTCCAGGGATTATTCATCTTTAATAAACTAGTAGAGAGGTGTTCTTCAAGCTCTTTCACATTCTTTCTTAGCAAGGAGTTTGACTCTGACTTGCAGTAAATAACTGGGAGCCATATATCAGCAGGAGCATGCCTCAACTGGCATTCTTCTACACTCTACTAACATATAACTTTTGAAGGTTTGGTGTGAGACTAAGTAATATCCCAGAGCACACACTGCCATTGTGCTGAGGCCCAAACCTCAGACTGATGAACTTCAGAATCAGAGCTTTGCTTATTACTATGTTCTGCTACCTCTTTAATTCTTAACATTAGGGACTAGTTAAGTGATTAAGTGAGCACCATTTATTGAGTACTGTGTGCCAAATTCCCCAGAACATGGTAGCATACATAGGCCTCTGCTTTCAAGGAGGTGCACTTTCCAAAGGAGTGACTCAAAGACTGATATGTATGACACCAGCCATGGACTTCCAACATTTCTGGCATATGAAGCCATGAATTCAAGTAAAATAGAGAATTTCCATAATAAAACTAAGATAGCATAGAGAATTCATCTGAAATGATTTTTAAATGTTAACAGTAAACATGATTAAAAGCTTTAATTTAAAAATGGTGCAGTGTTGGAATTATAATTCCCTAAATTACAAGTAAGGCATAGAAGAAAGCAGGTGTTGAGACATGAATGTTGATAAATGAGGGACTTTTAAATAGTCATCCATTCCTAAGAAATGGAAAATTTTTTTTTCAAAAATTTTAACACATAATTAAAAAATACATTCTTAAATATGTCTGAACTAGAATAAAACCACAGATATGTAAAAGTGAATCAGTTACTTTACTATTTGCTTCTGTCTGGATGGTCTAACCATAGAAAGGACTGGGAATATTTTTATTCATTAGGAATCTCTTGCTATAGTGTGACTGTTATCTCGAAGTGAGGATGTTTTATAGGGTTTATACAGAGTCTAGAATCCTTCCAAAATGGACTAAGGGGCTTGAGCTTTGGAGCAAGGCTAGAAAAGTCTAAAAGATTTTAGAGAAGAAATTCAGTGCCTGACAGGAAGATCTCTTCTCAAGAGAGGAAACAAAAGAAGGTCATGTTAGAAGGAATAAAGAGTTGTCTGCTGGGTTTAAGGTTGAAAGAGTTACATGTCATGATAACCATCCGGATATAAAACTGTTGAAGAGACGGGGAAAAAACTCACTGGAAATTTAGTAGTGCAATTTTATTTTACTATGAAAAATAAAAAATGGAATTTAGTACATTTAGTGGAATTGAATGATGTGGGGGAAATTAGGAGTATTGTGTCATATTGCACTGTATACGTTTATCACATTGTTTTATACAGACTAGTAAGGAAACAAGAATAAAAGAAAAAATGTAAGAGAAGCTATTTCCGTGAGTAGAAGGCATGACCTAATTTTTCTTTTTTAAATTTTTGGCTTCTTTGAAAGAGAATTTCACCAGCTTGTTTCTTTTGCTGTGTGGAACAAGGAATATGCTCAGAATGAGAGACTGGGAAGACACCCCTGATCAAACCTAAGCCAGTGTTGAAGGACCCCACACAAATGCTCTTTTTGCCAGAATCCTAACTCTTGCTAAAGAATAGCCATGGTGCATGTAGGGGTGGGGGGAAACCAAGGAAGATGGAATGGGATTCAGACCTGATTGCCATGGGCTGCCTCTAAAGTTATTCATTAAGCCTGAGGGATCCCCAGCAAAGTGTCTGCTGGTGGAATGTGGAGCTACTGAAAGGAACCTCCAAGAGCAGCTGGGAATGAATGTTGCCTGTGCTGTGGCTGCCAGCCGGTGGCCCCGCCTCATACTGTGTCCTTCTGCAGAGCAGCCATCTGCTGCTGCTTTAATGAATGAATCTCGTGTGTGTGTGTGTGTGTGTGTGTGTGTGTGTGTGTGTGTGACCAATGACTTCCATGGTGTGATCTGCATTCCAATGGATTGAGTCACTCACTGTGTGTGTGTGTGTATGTATGTGTGTGTAGACTGTACCTCTGAAGCTTTTCAGTCTGGCCATTGACCTATTTTGGGGGATGAGGACATAGCACTGGTGAGTGTTGAGAGAGTTAATTTTTTCCCCCTACTGGACTCCTCAATCAACTACCTTTGGAGACTCAGGCTACCTGCTGGGTGCTGTTCTTTCCTCTCCCTTGTCCCCACCTGTTGCTCCCATTTGTTTCCACAGCTCTTTACCTCTGAACACTGAAGGATGGATTCCCTTCTTTTAGGAAATGTGAAGGATAGGTCTATGGAATAAAATATTTAAGAGGATTTTTTTTCTTTTTCTTAAATCACCTGATGCTAACTTGAGTTGAATCCCCTTCTTCCTCCTGCATGGGCCAGTCTTTTTAAATCCATCTGGCTGCTCTTGATGCCTTTTACTGGGTGAACCCTCTGCAGCAGTTGTCAATCTCTTTTCCCTGTGGGGCTCATCAAACTTGAGACTGATTCTTCTTAATTACAAAGCAGAGAAACACCCCAAAAGACAAATCAAATTTTGCCAGGAGAAGATTGATTTGGTCTTTATTTTAATCATCCTTCAGAACAGAAAATTCTATCTTGCCTGTCAATAATGGTCCTGTGGTTATAATCTTTAGCCTAACAGAACAAAAGAGAAACTAATTCGGGGAAAAACTTTTGAAGATTGGTTATTGAACTAAGTAAGGTCATCTAGTTTCTGATTTTCGGGGGGGGGGCAGATATTTCAAGTAAAATGTTGTGCAGAACCTTTACATATAAACCAGATAGAATTTTAAGTGCTCTGGCTGATGTGGAGAAGTGAGCAGGAAGGAAACAACTTCACTGCATACTGGCCAGTATTTGCAGGCTCTGTTGGACCCTTTGTAAAGATACTCATAGAGGGTATTTGGGGGTGGGGGGATTCTGCTAACCCATAGTAGAAACTAGCTATTATTTGTATTTGTATTCTGCCTTTTAACTGTTAGCAGATAAGTTATTTTATATCCTTCACTAGAATTTCTTCATCTCAAGTTGGGGTATGATAGGCAGAGGATAGAATAAGTGGAAACGAAAAATCCCTTCCATTCTAAAATTTGAAGTCAAAATACATTTACCATTTGCTACTCTATACTGAAATCTTTTTACATAGTTGTCATGTGATAATCTTAACCATTAGATATTTTATTAGTGTAAAAACTGATTTGATTTTTGGCTTTTTGAATATTCATATCTACACATATTTGTATGTATATATATAAACACAAAAGATATACTTGTGCAACTTTGGCATAGTTTATTCTAAGAGACACATTTTCAGTGACAGGAATATGGAGCAGCTAAAGTTCCTTTTTAGAAATGCTCTCACCCAACCTTCAGAATCATTTTTATAAATCCACTTTTATAATCTAGAACCATCAGCAAAGCATCACCCAATATAAAAGTTATTGCTATTTTCCATGTAAGTTTGGGCCAGGGACTAAACCAGCAGACCAAGGATGTGAACAAGTAGTTACATTTCTATTTATTTCATATGTGAAGGTTTCAGATTCCACAAGTAGTTTGTGGAACCTTAGCCAATTATGGAATAGAGGAAGATTTACATACCCAACTATGCCCTCTATGAAGGCATCTGAGTGGGTGGATAACCTGTCACTCTCATGGTGAGCAGAAAACAGATAATTTATTGCTAAACCTGGGATTGTTTTGAGAGTTGTTATAAGGAAGCATCAACTGAATGGGATGCTGCAGCAGCGAGTATCAACCAGGGCATATGGTCATCCTCCTAGTAGCTTTTGACAGCTCCTGTGGATAAAGATCTTTACTGTCTTAGATTTCAAAGCATAAACTTAAGTTCTGTATGAGATTTCAAAGAGAACCTTAATAACTCAAGAAAACAAAAGCTATCTCAATTTTGTTAAAGCAGCTTGGTGATTTATAGCAGTCTTAATAGGTTATAATTACTTTTGCTTGACCACAGATTAGAGAACGGATGCAGAGAAAGAGCCAGTTAAACCATCACAGTGATGAACACGATGAATTTGATGACCAAGAAAACACTTTTTTTTTAAGATAATGATACTTAAACTGGATCTGCAGAATATTCAAGTGAAGAAGTAGGGATGATGGTAGACATCATGCTTTCAGCTAGATATTTTTTCTGTGTCTGAGTAGATGATAATATGTGGAACTAAAATTTTTCATTTGGTGGCTCTTGATCTGAATTTTGCATTCAAATGTCTGGTGGTGCCTAATCACAGGCAAAGCCTTTCTGTTCCCCGATTTTTTTTTTATCAGTGTAAGTAGTTGAATACACAAATTCACTGATGACCTCAAGATTTCATTGAATATTAAAATATGCTCAGTATAAAATTTGCAACTTTAAGCCTATTTTATTGTAATTCTTTGAAAATATTGAATATTAACTCACCCATGTTTTATTTTGAACTCTCCATATTAGCCTTACTATTAAGCTTTATAGTCCACTCCTGGTCTATTCCAAGTTTTGGGGAGATAATACTTCACTTTGAAAATAGGAGAAAATTCTTATTGCTGATATTTTTTAGCATTTGGTTTGACTAACTTTTGAACATGATATTTACGCCACTTAACCTATAAAATCCCAGTGGTATTTTATATCTTGGGACTTATAACTCCTGATTTTTAAGAGATTTTAAATTGTTATTATCAGAAGTTCCTTTTAGGATTTGCAAGCAAAAATTAATACTTGAATTGCAATTTGTAATACTTTTTAATTTCCTAAAGTATAGTGATCCTATATCCAAACCTAAACTTGTCACCCATTGTCCTGTTGATGGTCTGACATGCAGTTTGAGAAATGGATTCATATTTGGAATCAGAACAGACCCAACCTATGGTTACCACACCCATAGCAACTGATAGAGTACCTAACAAATTTGGGGAAACTTCATCAAGAACAGGATTGTATTCTATCTGGTTTCAAGTTCTCTATTGCCTCTTTGAATCTTTTTTTATTTTTTAATTTTATTTATTTTTGTAGTTGTAGGTGGACAGAATATCTTTATTTTTATGTGGTTCTGAGGATCGAACCCAGTGCCTCACGCGTGCTAGGCGAGCACGCTACCACTGCGCCACAATCCCAGCCCCACCTCTTTGAATCTTAAGAGGACCCTTGATGTTCCATAGTCAACAATTTCTAAATTCCCAGTGCTGTTCCAAGACCTTGCTTCACCAGAGACCCAAGGTAAAGGAGAGAGGTTAAATCAGAAGCTAAAGGGGGCATGAGAACAATGGGGACGGTGTTAGGACTCCAGCTCTGGGGGCTTTTGCTGTAGTCTGGTATTAGCTTCTTTGTCTCATGCTTGCCTGTTCTCATCTAGTTCCTGCCTTTGTTCAATTGAATGTTTCATGTCTGAACTCAAGTGCAGGTACCCAGCCCTTCCTGGAGGTGCTTGAATGTAGTACAAAGTAGAAGTAGTAACATAGAATGAAGACTGAAAACTGTTATGTGCAGGCATTTTATAACTATAGAAATTCACCTGCCTATGTAACAGCAAGCATTAGGAGAAATGGCATGAGGTTCTAAGACTGTGCTGGCCTGCACCTGCTAGCTGTGCCCTGGCCTCCAGGGACCACTTGGAAGTATGTAGGAATTGCTTTACAGGAATACCAGGAACCTCCAACCAGAGCTGCATAGGGTCCCTATTTTTAGGTTTACTATGAAAACTTTCTACATTTGTGTTGGACACCCCAGGGTAGTTGACATACACCTGCCCTTCAGTTCATAAATAGGTATCAGCTTAGCAATGGCAGGGGACCTTCCTGATGAACAGACCAGAGCACCTCAAGCTCTTTATCTCTAATCAGTGGGTGCACCATTCCTCTGGACATTGAGGTATTGGGGCACTGTGGGCATTGAGCTTTCCCAGAAGATGAATAAGCTGTGGTCTTTTTGCTTTGCCCAGCTGGAGAAAACATATATGGGACAATGCAGAGTGGTGGAGCTGTCTTTTTGTGTGCTGTTGGATTACCTCGTGCAGTGAAGGGTTCTGGCCCTTCCGTTGTGGATGTGAAACTGTGATTAAACCTTCAATGAGTGCTCCTTTACTAGGCAACATGGGGACAGTGCCTGGAATCTAGTCAGTTCATTGATAAAACTCGAGGTTGAAAGCAGGACTATTCCTTTGTGTAAGTGCATCCAGGCCTCATTAACGGGCTACTGACCAACTCTGCCATCTGATTCAGCCGCTGACTAATCGGAGGCCTTGCAGAGGCCGTTTTAGAGCCACCTACAAGAGAAACTTTTAATCTCTTATTGAAAAATTTCAGAATTTTCCAAATGTCAGTCAAGCTCCTGTTGGTTGGTAAGGATTTCAACAGAGACTGTGTGAGGTTAAGATTTCAGCAGGTCTCAGAAAGATAGAGGAGCCTCATCCTTCATAGTGCACATAGTTTCAGCATTTTCTTCAAACAAATAATCTAACTTCAAAGCTGGGCATTTGTCTTAACTCTAACCATCAAAATGAAAGCTGAAAAGGGAAGATGAATGAAGATATCCCTTTCCACCACTTTGTCCATGGAGCAATATTCTAGGCTATAATGATGCCTGCCTTCCTGGCCCTGTGAAGGTGGTTTTTCTCTAGTGAGATGCTTGGTGAGCATCTCTGCTCACTTCTTGGGCACCCTGAGTGATGTATGATTCTGCATGTGCATCTGGCTTGTCATCATTTTTTTCTTCCATTTTCTCTAGATATATTTTCTAGGTAAAATGAACATTTATTAAAAGAAAGAGTGACTCCAATCACCCATGTGAATAGTTCAGTATTTCTTGAATCTAACTTTTTTTTGGCCACTCTTCCTCTCTTATAGAAAATTTTTTGTCATATTCAGTTTTCAGAGGTGTGTGAGCCTGGAACTACACAACACTGGGGCTGTGTTCTTTAGAGAATTCTACCAGAATTAAAGAAGGAAAAAGGCATCAGACTGGAAAGCATTGTGATGGTTTTTAATATGTATTAAGATTTTCAAAATAGGTTCTACTAAGCATCTGAAGAAGCTTGAATTCTATATGTGAGCTTGATAAAAATATTTGAAGAATGGTTTTATGGTATAATCCATTATTCTACTGGAATAGTTACTGGGAAATATAGAAGATTTATATAGGGTTCTATAAGGATATACATAAGGTTGTGATTTTGGGGATGAACAACTATAAAAGTACATCTTTTTATACTAGTTAAAGAATAACAGGTGGGGAAGTGCAGGTGGGAGAGGCTGAAGCAGCCTCGGTTCTTTTATTAGGGCTGGGTTTAAGAGTGGCATACTTTGTTTTTTAAAGTATACTAAACCAAATGCTGTCCTCTGGGTTTAGAACTTGAGACTTTCATGAAATAAGGACCATTTAACATTTCAGTAACTTAATTTCTATATGACCAGAGATAAAGTTCTCCAATATTCAGGATTGTTTTACAGTAAAGAATTTTCCATCTAGGTTCCAGCTTGTCATATCTGATGGGGAAGAAAACAATACTAGCATCCTGAAATAGACAGGTCTTGCTATACTGAGATGTAGGGAAAAAAAATAAAATATATTTGTATGCAAATACATAGTTATAAAAATAGGGCTCACTAAACTTTTTGGCTAAATAATGCATAGGATAAGAAAAGGAGGGCTGGGGTTATGGTGCAGTGGTAGCGTGCTCGCCTAGCATGTGGGAGGCACTGGGTTCAATCCTCAGCACCACATAAAAATAAAATAAAGCTATAATTTTAAAAAAAAGAAAGAAAAGGAGAGCAAAATAGCATTTGAAATTTTCTTTGTATGGTTGAAGAAGAGCTACTGAACCAAGAGGTTTCAAAGAGTTGCTGTTGAGATATTCCAAGTTTGTATAATGCCTAGGTTGCACAAATAATGCTTATAAATTGAAACAGTTTTGATTACCTTATGTGATTAACATGTTCAAAAGCTTCCTTATATAATAGTCTCCATAGACATGTGGGTTACACATTGTATTAATTTTTAGAGAGAGAAACTTAAATCATAAGAGATTTATTTAAGGCTGTAGACAGTTGACAATTGACAGGGCAGTTTTCAAATCCAGGAATTTCTGATGCTGAATCCACATGCTTTCCAGTAAAATCTTATCTTTCAATGATAATATAATTCAGTCCAGTGGAAAACTACTAAGCCCTTATGAACAAGGCACTAAGGAAGATGTGGGGTATAACCTTTAATATTTTTAAATGTCCTTATTTGTATAAAAATGTGCACATTTTATATTCTCATCCCCCTTACTGAACATTGCTACTGACATGGCAGTTTACAGAGAAGACTGTACACTACAGTTTCATCACTGATTTGGTTGTTTTGAAGATTCAGTTGGAGAGTGATAATTTAGCAAATTACAACATTTCATTTTAAAAGAAGATATATCAGCTTTTTAAATCTCAATGTGATGCAATTGAAGCTGAACAGATTTATCTTGATATTGGGGAGCTCACATAGAAGAGGTAAGGAGAAGCAAGAAAGCAGTCTATTATATCCTGCCCCCCTCCCAACAAAATTGGGTGAGTATGGATAAAGTATGTTCATTGCAGAAAGAAAAGTTGTGTATCAGTTGATATTGATGGAGGACAAATTATTAATACAGATATGAGAGAGACGAAGGTTAGATGGCCAGGGAAGCAGGGAGAAAATGAGGGATGATGAGGTGTTTTAAGAGTTTATTTTAGGTAAGATTTCATGAAACTTGCATTCTTTCAGTGGCCTGTCTTTTTGTACCCAGGAATGGCTCTTCAACTTAAGAGTGCAGGAAAAGATAGATATACCACCATATGCTACCTTGCTCCAAGTCATTCATCTTTGACTAATCCTGCCCAACTTAACACAGCATCACAATATGTTTCAGACCTACATGAAAGAAAGATAAATAATGGAAGGGGATCAAAAGAAGAATCAGAACGTGTTACATTACTCTTAAGTGAATCACAAATTTCCTTTAGATCTAGTGTACTTTCTTTTTTCCCTATCCTCAGTGCTTGGGCGGTTGCTCATTTATAATAAGAACCTCTATAAGGAACTCTGTGAAAAACTTGGAAATGAGACAACTGAATTTCCGTGAATGAATAACTGAAGAATCTCTAGTAAACTCAATTATTCTGACATTTTTATTCTGTTTTCTCACTAAAACTATTCAGTGAGCCAGAATGAGTGCAGGCAGGACACCAAGACCTCTGAACATCTCCACAGGATGAAAACACTTAATAAAACCAACTGGAAAACTTGATGATTTCTTCCTTCCTAGTCTTCTCTCAGGCAGTCCAGACAAAGGCCCCATTAATGAAAAAGAGCTCGGTTTCAAGCCCTAGAGTCATTGGGTCAAATCTGGAAGGGAAGTGACTTACAGGGCCTCTCAACGTTGCATCTATTCTGGCCTTTTCTGTCTTTACTCCTCTTCTTAGTTGTCCCCTGTGCTCAGTTAACATGTGGGTCAGACACACATTGCTTCCTGAGGGACTTGGCTGTCAATTTGTTTTGATTCCACTGCCAGTTTCTCTAAAAAATAACCCACTCTGAGGTTTGTTAGGTATGCAGCCCCGTTATACAAATTTAATTTTTCTTTGTACTTTGCTGTAAAACGAGAGATTTCTTTTCAGCACTGAACATCTTAATGTATAACATTGAAACTGGAGTTTGAGGTGAAACTTGATTTTCTGCTTCTGTTGGCAGGTGGAGTTTGCATAAGCTGTAGGCTTCTGCAGCCCAGAAAGCCTGTTTTAGTGTTAGCAGGAATCACAGCAGGGAATGCTTGGCAGCATCAGCTCTGAGGGTCCCATTCAGCAAAACTGGAGTGGTATGTTGCAGCTCTTAATGGTGGGCTGTGCCTTCCGGTGTTGTAGCAGATCCCAGTAGCTCACTGCCCTTTTCTTTCCAGGTTCTTGTCTCGCAAATTTGAAGAATGAAATCCATGGACAATAATGAAAGGCAAGAGTGAAAGGGGTAGGATTTATGTAAATTGGAAGAGAAAGGAACAGAACTCTCACAGGGCACAAGGGGACTCCATAGCAGGTTGCCACTTGAGTGTGCTAGTCTAGGGGTTTATATAGCTCCTAGGTAAAAGTTATTGGTCCAAAGTTATGCTAATCAGGGTTTGGAAAAGTACCAATGTTATTGGTTAGCCCTTGAATAACTTTCTTGCAATATCCATTCAGGTCTGCCCCCACTTCTGTTTTCCCATGGCTCATTGGGCAGCTGGCTGCTGCAGGTGATAGGTCTGTATGCCCTGGTTTGCCTTGGCCCTGGCTTGCTCTGCCTCAGGCCCATGGTTGCATGGAGGGCTTCATGTGACCATGGCCCATGCTTGTGGTTGGCACTTCAGCCTGCCTTGTCCACTGCTCTGCCACTCCACGGTGGGATTAGTGGACCAGTTGGCAGGCTCCATGACCAGGGAGCCAAGCTGACCAGGACAGAGGCTTGGATTCAACATCTCATTTTCTGTAATTCTAATCTGACATAACTAAATAAATATCCCTCCTCTACATTTATGTCTGGCCTGTAATTCTTTGTCTTACAGATTATAGATAGAAATATACAAAAAAAGTCTTGGCCAGAGTAAGGTGGCAGTAAGTGACGGCAGAATGCAATTTGGAAACAGAATAAGTGCCTGCAGAGGTGGTTCTTTTTGTGTGAGGACCTGGGTCTTATGGTACTATTGAGGATGCTGTGGTGGTTTCTCACATCTGAATGTTTACTAACTCTTGTATTGTGAACTGAGTCACTCAGTTTCCATTTAGAGGTTTGCAGTCTTCAATACATAACATTTCTTCAGAATTCAGGAACAGTTCATTGCCAAGCCAGGATATAACACATCTAAGAGGCAAGACAGGCAGGAGCCTCCCTTCCCCATTCTGTCTCCCAGTCTCCCATTTTCACCACTGTGTAAAGATGAGGAAGCAGCACAGCTCCTAAAAAAAATATTCACCCAGTATTTTAATGCAGAAAAACAACCCAAGGTGTGATGTTTTGTAAGAAAAGAAAATTATTTACTTTTCCCCTTCACTTGGTAAAGATCCTCATCATCTCTGCAGATCTTTTAGCGTGTTTACATTTTGAAATGACCTCCTCCTTGCTTTTTAAAAAATGCAGGTCCTTGAATGCCATCATACACAGGCACACAAAAGGGTTTTAAGATGCAGTCTTCTTTGATGTGAGACCCTGGGGTCTTGTATAATCATCTGCTCACCCGGAGAGCAGATGCTGCTCTCTTTCTTGGCAAACAAAGCTTGGATTAAAAGGGCAACAATGCAGGGAAGCTGTTAACGCCCACCACTCCTCTCCCACTGACAGGAGGTGGACTTCTCTGGAGGGCCTGCCAGCTCCTGTCAGATGCTAGACATGGAGTCCTCCTGAGGGACCAAAGAAGAAATTGTCATCAGACCGTAATGAATGTGCTGGAGAAGAAGCGTTGAAAAAATGCAGACAGCATGAGACTCTAGATCAGCTGGGACTCCCTTTAATTGATAGGCTGCTCCGCCTACTTTTTCCAATGCTGGATACACTGATAAATGTGTGGAGAGGATAGTGTGTGCTGGAAGACACAGGGATCCCATGCTCAAGCTTGGCTTCACCACTTTGAGCTATAAGAGCAGCACAAACATCTTAAGCCTCTGAGCTCATTTTCTCATGCTGTGACATGCAGTCAGCAAACTGGGGGCCGCAAAGCCAGGATCCTTGATTCATGTCATTTGCCAATTTCAATGATATGACTAATTCTACTGTGGCAATTTCCAGCTCCCAACAGTTGTGGCTGGAAAAAAAATCCTGAATATTTAATAACATACTCGTTAATTATTACAAGCCCATCATTGCTGATCTATAAAATGAGCATGATAGAATTCATCTGGTAGGGTTGTGCTACTGATTCATGAAAAGATGTATACAAAGTTCAGCACTCTAAGTACTGGCATGTAGCAAACATTCAACCATTAATAAGTATTTCATTGTTTTTCATTTGAGTAACACTTTTAGGGAGTCTTTTCGACTAGTGTTTGTAACTCTGGATTCAAGGTGTCACATGTCACAAAAACTCATGATTTAAAACACTAAAGATAATATTAATCTTTAATTCTTAAAATAATCATTGTGTATTGTACCATAATTTTAGAGGAAAGAGGAATATTTAGCAATATGGAAGTGTCTTTCCAAAAGACTGTTAGCTGATACTTTTCAAATTCACTCTTTAGAGACAATTGTTTTTTTGTTTTTGAATATATTTTTTTTGTCAAGTCTTGAGTATTTTTTGTAGTTTTTATGACCCGTGCTTTTTCATCATATCTATAAGCCTCACTTATCAATGTTTTTGTCTGCTTCCCACTTTGACCTGAGCTCTTTCACATTCTCTTTATCCACCCTTCATGACAGTCTGGGAACATCCCTAACATTCCTTGTTGCTTTGTCTTAATAACATAGCCTGTCTACTTTAAACTTTTCCTCTCACATCTGATTTAAAACCTATTTCCTCCTCCAGAGCAATCTCCGCCTGTGACCTAAGGGGCTTGGAGGTGGGACCTGCACTACAATTTATACATCTGTTCCTGTTTTATGAGCTCCTTCACAATTGGCTGCAAGAAGGGCATGAGGAGAAAGGTCATATCTTGTCATGTAACTGACAGGGCTCAGGTATCTCCTTTTGCCATTTCTTTGGCTGATAATGTCTTCCTTTTGGATCCCTCTCTGAGCACCATGACCTCTCTGTCACCATTCAGCTGTTACTTCTCTTATAAAGCACAAGGATACTTGGGAAGACCAGAGAAGTCTCCTGACTCTGCCATTCCCCAAAGTGAAGGTTTAGGCTCTAGCTTGACCACTTTCCTCCCACTCAGCTCTGACATCATCTGCTTACCGTGCAGCCTTTGTAATGGGATGCCAGCAAAATGTAACAAGTCTAGCAGCTTCCGGTGAACAGGTAACCCATGGACCATTCACAAATCATTACACAGTATACGTTAAGCTACTGCCAGGCTTTTTCTCAACCCTGTCATCTCTTCACTTCTTGTGAACCTTACCTAGACAGAAACAGTCAAAGCTGCCAAAGCAGAAGTCCAGTTAGGGAACAAATCATTAGCTTCTCCTTGTATTTGTCCCAGTCCTTTAAAATGAATATTCTGGAGGCCCTCTTATTTGTATTAGGAAGGGAGGAGCATTCTCCTTCCCTTCCCATGAGATCCTCCACTATGAGCCTTATTCCCCTACAGACCAAGGACTCCTATCACAGCTAGATGGCGGTCAGATGTATTAATTTCTTAGGGCTGCTGTAATAAAGTACCACAGATTGGGTGGCTTAAACAACAAAAAAATTAATGTTTGAGATTAAGATGTCAGCAATATTGGTTATTTCTGAGGCTTCTCCCCTTGGCTTATAGATGGTTGTCTTTGTGTTTTTAATGGGCTTTTCTCTGTGTCCTGAGTCCATGTTTCATCTTGTGAAGCCCCCAGTCCTATGGTTAGGACTAATCTAATGATTTCATTTTAACTTAGCTAACTTTTAAAACCCCTATCTCCCAAAATAGTAGCATTCTGAGATTCTGATCTATGGTGGGGGTGGGGTCAGGACCTTGGACCTTGACCCTCAATTCTGAGATGACACAAAAAATCTATTCAAAATTCTATTCACTGGAAATATAAATAGCTGATGTTGGATATTTCTGATACCTTTACTTTGCCTACATCATCCAAATAGTTGAAGGTATGAAACATACAAAACAGGAATTTATAGAGCATGGGAGAAGGAGCTGAAGAGAAGGAAAAGGAAAAATTAACCATGAAACATGGGAAAAACTAGAAGTGCTAGAAGATATCATATGAAAAAATGAAACTACCAAAAGTCCATTCTGAAACTGAAGAAAACCTACACTATATCTTTGAAATGAACAAATGGAATTCTATAGTCAAAAAACCTCCACTAAGAATGTTTTGTGAATTTAAGTAGTCACCAAAATTACTTTGTTTTCTGTCAGTTATGTAGAAGTTAGATTATTCCTACTGATGTATCTGTGTTTATTCATGTTATGGTGTCTTTAATGCTTTGGCTATTCAGTGAAGTCTCAAAATGATGTCTGTTCAACTTGATAAATTGGCATATCCTGCCCCTGTTTACTCTTGTATACAGAGCTAATTTTTTACTTTTCTGCAATTTGTAGGTACTAAGACCCATAAATGTTCATTTAAATAAATAAGCCATTAAGTACAAAAGGATCAGTCAAACCATCTTAGGCAATGAAGGAGTTAACGAAAGTTAGCGCAGTAGATCAGTGGATGCTGTTATCAAAAGGTGACTCACTTAAGGCCATGCAAAGAAAGAAGTGGCCTGGGGTTGCCATTTTAATTCAATGTGGTCATTGTAAAGAAAGCAGTATTTCTTTATTTAAAAAAAATTAATTCTTTGAATTTTTACAGTGAAGAAGTCAAGAGAAGGGTGTGTGTGTGTGCTTGATAAAATATTGTAAGGACTGAAGATATTGTTCAATATTTTTCCCAGGGCATTATTTTCATTTTATTTCTGAAATATTTGGCAGAGAGACAAGCAGAATCATTGAGATCTCTTTTGTGTGGTGGAGAGAGTAGCAGGGAAAGATGGGAAAGAAATTGAAGAGGCAAAAACTTACTTGAAAGAAGATTTGGGAAATGCCCAAACTCTACCAATATTTCATTGCAACCATTTTTTAAAATAATTGCATGTTAAAGTAACTAGTGAAGCCATTATTTTTATAAATCTGGTGAGATTTAGATTGAAATGATGTACCAAGTAGTTTGAAAACTCTAACAGCCAATCTTTTGTATATATGAAGACTTGAAAAATATGGCTGATAGTGTATCTTCATTAGAAGCATCTAGGGTACTTATTAAAACTACTGCACCTAAGTCACTGGGATTCTGCTTCAATAGGGTGGTGTCCAAAGACTGTGTGTAGAGGGCTTTCCAGATGATTCTGAGGTACAAAGAGGTTTGAGTACTACTGTTTGGGGAAATAGCTCAATTCATTCTGACAGCAGTGACGCCTGCTTGTCTATGAATCTTTTCTCTGTTGTGTAAGTTCACCAACTATGCATTTTGCTCCAGAGAGGAGTTAGTTGATGACTCTTTTATATGGGTAACCCAGAAAATGTTTTGTTATTGGCTGAAAGTTATTTCATAATTGCAGTATGAGAGTATCCCTCCCCAGTGTCTTAGTCTTGGATGGATGTATTTTATGTAGTAGAAACATATTGTGAGAGATGGTTCTTTCTGAAGTGAGAAACAAGGAATTTTTTTATTAAACATATTCACATTTTTACAGTACATTTCTCTGTAATTCTCAAATTTTTACCTAAAAACTGAAACAACTTCATGCGTGTTTAAATAAAAATAGATTCTTCACTTGTGCCCTTATTTTTTCAATAGAACACACTGAGTTGGGAAGGTACCTAGAGATTTTTCCCAGTTTGTAATCAAAACTCCAGTGACATGATCAAGAAAACATTTTTAAATTTGATTATTCATAAATCTATATGATCATTGTAGCATTTCCGAAATAAAAACTATAAAATAAAAATCTGCAATTTTATAACTCAGAAAAAGTTAACTTTTGGCCTTTTTCTCCTCTCATATATATGTACATATGCAGTTATTAATATTCTATAGACAGTTTGTAGATATTTTTGGTCATGTCATCCCTTTAGGATAAATTCCTATTTTTTTTTTTAAAAAGACATTTTTTAGGGCTTTTGATATGTATTGGCAAGTGGCTTCCCAGAAAATTGAGCTAATTGAGATTTTAGCAGTTACATGGATAATCAGACTTTAGACGTTCAAATTGGTGTCTTTTTTTTTTTTTTTAATTTGCAGGGAAAACTGTTAGAAGGTTTGAATTTTAGTGACTTTTCTGAATTTTCTGACTCCTTTTGAGGTTACTGTAATCAGTGGACTGAATGGGATTCTTGGACAGTGTGTTCGGTTGTGTCAGTCAACATGTCTGAGGGTGAACATGTTCTTTCAGGGTTCACCTCTAATGCTGCTGTTTAACCCACTCCATCTTCTAAGGAGCTCTCCTGGCTATAATGATGGTAGGAACATTGGCATAGCACCCTGCAGCTGCCACCTCTGGCCTTTTTGTTCTTCACAACAGCTCATAAAGCACCATAGCTAAAGGTTTCACCCTCTTAGGGCGTTCTAGAATAGAAGAGAGATATGACCTTGAATTTCTGATGTGCTTTTCCAGTAGTGTTCTGTAGGTTGGTGGTTTTCTCCAGGTTTTTATTTTGTCAGCTCTCAAGGACAGGGAAGGATGACCGCAACCTGTAATTCTACCTGTTACCCATGCCGGGATCGCCACTGTGGGAATCGGGAAACTTCAATTTTTCTTCTCAGGCAAAGCATAGACATTTCAGTTTCATAAAGTTTACAAGGATAATGTTGGAGGTTAAAACTGGAATTAGAGGGGCGGTTCCAAGATGGCGGCCTAGACGGACGCTGTGGTCAGTCTCTCCAGAGCCAGAGGTTGAAGTTGTGGAAATACCATCTCCCAGCCAGCTTCTGGATATCATCATACAGCTACCCGGGCAGGAATTTCACTTGCGCGTGTAAGCAGGGCCACCAGCCAGCAGCCATAGCCACAAGCAGAGTGACTTCAGCA
>PVHX01010876.1:0-43127 GCA_004024805.1 Geosciurus inauris
GCCTGTAATCCCAGCACTTAGGGAGGCTGAGACAGGAGAATCGCGAGTTCAAAGCCAGCCTCGGCAACAGCGAGGCGCTAAGCAACTCAGTGAGACCCTGCCTCTACATAAAACACAAAATAGGGCTGGGGATGTGGCTCAGTGGTCGAGTGCCCCTGAGTTCAATCCCCAGTACCAAAAAAAAAAAAAAAAAAAAAAAAAAAAAAGAGAATGTAAGACAAAATGACCAATGTATAGTATGATCACTGGTGTACATACTATATAGCCCTGAAGTAGAATGCAGAGATAAATTAAGATAGAGATTTTAGGGGCTGGGGTTCTATTTCAGTGGTATAGTGTGTGGTTGGCACAAAGCCCTGGGATCAATCCCCAGCATCCCAAAAAATAAAAATAAAAAAGACATGAGTTATTAAAAATCAGACATACAAGCCAGGCCTGGGAACACATGCTTGTAATCCAGCAACTCAGGAGGCTGAGGAAGGATTTTAAGTTTGAGGCCAACCTTAGCAATTTAGTGAGACCCCTCAGCAACTTAGTGAGACCCTGTCTCAAAGTAACAAATAAAAAAGGCTAGGGATGTTGCTTATTAGTAAAGCTCCCCTGTGTTCAATCCCCAGTACAAACAACAAAACAAAACATATATGAACTAATATTTTTTTTTAAATGATCTTTGTTAGGTGTGGTGGCACACACCTATCAGCTATTCCAGAGACTAAGGCAGCAGGATTGCTTGAGCCTAGTAGTTCAGAGACCAGCTTGGGCAACACAGTGAGAATCTAGCACAAAAATATTTAAGAAAAAAAATTTTAAATTAACTATGCAAAGCACTTGAGTGCCTGAAAAACTCAAGGGTGGCTCAAAATAGATCCAGTGCTAGGGGCTAGATTGTGGCTCAGTGGTAGAGTGCTTGCCTCGCATGTGTGAGGCACTGGGTTTGATCCTCAGCACCACATAAAAATAAACAAAATAAAGATATTGTGTCCATTTACAGATAAAAAATAAAAAAAATAAAAAAAAAATAACCCGGGCGCCGTGGCTCAAGCCTGTAATCCCAGCACTTAGGGAGGCTGAGACAGAAGAATCACAAGTTCAAAGCCAGCCTCAGCAATGGCGAGGTGCTAAGCAACTCAGTGAGACCCTGTCTCTACATAAAACACAAAACAGGGCTGGGGATGTGGCTCAGTGGTCGAGTGCCCCTGAGTTCAATCTCCAGTACCAAAAAAAAAAAAAGATCTACTACTAGAAGTAGAGAGTGTGCTTAGAGGAGCTTACAATTAAACAGTATACATTCTTATCATCAAACAAGCACAACCATTTTTATTTAAAGTTCTATAAGCCATAAAAAACAGCATGTCATGATATCAAGTGTGTGTGTGTGTGTGTATATATATTTTGTGAGGATGCTGGGATTAAACCCTAGGCCTTGTATATCATTCATATTTTTATTTAACTTTTGAAATGGTAAGAAAAAGACACATAAAGATAACCATTCTAAAAGCCACAAACTCCATTTTGATTAGGTCTGAAAATCTAGGTTTGAAAATAGATAGAACATAAAGAATGGATTGTACACTAGAAATATGGTATATGATTATAATTACATTATTTAGAAACAAGGTAGAGAGATATTTTGGAGTCTACCTATTCTACACCCTGAGACAAAGTGAAAGGTTGATGTAAAAAAAATAAGGCAGATACACTTTCAGTCCTCTTGGAAAACTTCCCAACAAAAGTAACACAGTACTAGCCTGAACACTGCTACAATTATTACATTATCTCCAATCAAAGGAAAGGAATATTTTGGAGTCCACCTTTCCCTGAGATGGAGATGCAAGATTAAGGGATAAAAAATTAGGGCAGATATATACTTCCACTTCTTTTTCAAGTTCTAGATAGCTGAGACAGCTATGTTATACATTCAAAACAAATTAATGCTGCACTCATAGCATCATTTAATTCTACCACACAGCAAGAAACATTTAATAAAATTAGTGCTGACACAATTGGTTACTTAGTAGGGAAAAAAAAGTTATTCCTCCATTTTCACATGCCAACTTAAAACACCATTCCAGATGGACCAAAGATCCAAAGGTAAAAATAAATGAAATTATTAGGAAATTTGAAGACCAGTTATAAACCCAACATGTTGGTGCATGCCTGTAATCCCAGCTACTTCAAAGACTGAGACAGAAGGATTTTTTTTTTTTTTTTTTGTACTGGGGATTGAATGCATGGACACTTGACCACTGAGCCACATCCCCAGCCCTATTTTGTGTTTTATGTAGGGACAGGGTCTCACTGAGTTGCTTAGTGCCTTGCCACTGCTGAGGCTGGCTTTGAACTTGCGATTCTCCTGAGACAGAAGGATTTTAAGGTCAAGACCAACCTAGGCAACTTTGTGAGACATTGTCTCAAAGTAATACAATGTAAAAAGATCCAGGAATATAGCTGAGTGGTAGAGCACCGGCTTAGCATGCAAGAGGCCCTGGATTCAATCCCTAGCACCACACACACATAGAATATAAGTTTAAGGGCTGGGGTTATGGCGCAGTGGTAGTGTGCTCGCCTAGCACGTGTAAGGCACTGGGTTCGATCCTCAACACCACATAAAAATAAAAATCAAGATATTCTGTCCACCTACAACTAAAAATAAATAAATAAATATTTTTTTTTAAAAAGGATATAAGTTTAAGATGGAGAAGTCCTTTCCAAGCATATTGCTCTGATAAATAAGAACTATATTTTCACCAGAAGAATGAGATCCTCATTAGAATAAGTTATACTCCATGTATATATAATATGTTAAAATACACTCTACTATCATGTATATCTAAAAAGAACAAATAAAATAATCTGGCATTTAAAAAGAGATATTTTTGTATGCAAAGTAACTCATAAATAGGGGCTGGGGTTGTGGCTCAGTGGTAGAGTGCTTGCCTAGCATGTGAGAGGCACTGAGTTCAATTCTCAGCACCACATATAAGTAAATAAATAAAAGTAAGAAAAAAAAGTAACCCATAAACAAAGTCAAAAGACAAGTGAGACAAAATGAGTATAATACTCTACACACAGGAAATTTAATCCATGCACAGAACTGATACAAAGTGATAGGACAATCTATATTTTCTCAAATAGGCAAAAGATACATACAAATAGCTTAAACAATAAAAAAGCAGGGCGTGGTGGCCCACGCCTGTAATCCCAGCACTTTGGGAGGCTGAGAAAGGAGAATCACAAGTTCAAAGCCAGCCTCTGTGAGGCGCTAAGCAACCCAGTGAATCTCTGTCTGTACATAAAACAACAACAAAAAAACAAGGCTGGGGATGTGGCTCAGTGGTTGAGTACTGCTGAGTTCAATCCCCAGTACCAAAAAATAAAAATAAAAATAAAAAAGATGGGCTGGGGTTATGGCTCAGCGGTAGAACACTCGCCTAGCACATGTGAGGCACTGGGTTCAATCCTCAGCACCACATAAAAATAAATAAATAAATAAAATAGAGGGGGGTTGGGGTTGTGGCTCAGTTGTAGAGCACTTGCCTCACACACGTGAGGCACTGGGTTCGATTCTCAGCACCACATACCAAATACATAAATAAATAAAATAAAGGTTTTAAAAAATCTTAATAAATAAATAAATAAAATAGAAGTATTGTGTTCATCTACAATTAAAAAATAGTTTTAAAAAATAAAATAAAAAAGAAATATAAAAGGTTAATACTCAGAGGAAAAAAACGATAGTCATGAAAATGCCAGATACTATTTTTCACCTATCAGACTAGCAAAAACGAAAAGGACTAATAGTACATACTAGTGATGGCAAGGGTGAAGGAAAAATTAGAAGGATTAATACCACTGATACATACCACTGATGGCAAGGGTGAAGGGAACAGTATGTGCACTATTGGTGAGGCTGAAATGTTATCATCCATAGGAAAATAACCGGGAATACAGGGCTCAGGGTATAGCTCAATGGTAACGTACTTATCCAACGTGCAGAAGGCCCTGGTACAATCTGTAACAATGGGCATGAGTGTGCACATGCGTACACACACACACACACTCACACACCAAAAAAAGAAAGCCATAATGGCCAGGCACAGTGGCATGTGCCTGTAATCCCAGTGTTTCAGGTAGCTGAGGCAGGAGGATCATAAATTCAATTCTAAACTGGATGGGGTGGCGCACGCCCGTAATCCCCGCACTTTGGAAGGCTGAGACAGGAGAGAATCACAAGTTCAAAGCCAGCCTCAGCAATGGCGATGTGCTGAGCAGCTCAGTGAGACCCCGTCTCTACATAAAACACAAAATAGGGCTGGGGATGTGGCTCAGTGGCCGAGTACCCCTGACTTCAATCCCCAGTACCAAAAAAAAAAAAATTCAATTCTAGCCTCAGCAATTTAGCGAAAATCCGTCTCAAAATTTAAAAAATTAAAGGAAAAAAAAAAAGCACTGGGGACATAGCTCAGTGGTACAGCAGAGCACCTGGGTTCAATCTCCAGTACTGCAAAAGGTAAACAAAACAAAAAAGGCAAAACAACATCAAAACATATATTAGCCGGGCGCGGTGGCGCATGCCTGTAATCCCAGCACTTTGGGAGGCTGAGACAGGAGAATCGAGAGTTCAAAGCCAGCCTCAGCAACTGTGAGGCGCTAAGCAACTCAGTGAGACCCTGTCTCTACATAAAACACAAAACAGGGCTGAGGATGTGGCTCAGTGGCCGATTACCCCTGAGTTCAATCCCCGGTACCAAAAAAAAAACCCACAGATATATTCAACCTGACGGTCCCAATTGTGGATGGCCAAAATACAAAAGGAAACCTAGAATACTTAAAGCTATATGTACAAGTATATTAATGGTAGCATTGTTTTTAGTGCCCAAAAAAACTTTTAAATAACTTGAACGTTTGCCAAAAGGAGGAATGAGTAACTAAATTATGGTACATCCTTTCTACGGAATATAAGGGAGTTATCAAAAATGTTTTGGAAGCCGGGCGTGGTGGCACGTGCCTGTAATCCCAGTACTTTGGGAGGCTGAGACAGGAGAATTGTGAGTTCAAAGCCAGCCTCAGCAACGGTGAGGTGCTAAGCAACTCAGTGTGACCTAGTCTCTAATAAAAAACACAAAATAGGGCTGGGGATGTGGCTTAGTGGTCAAGTGCTCCTGAATTCAATCCCGGGTACCCCCCCTCAAAAAAGTAAATAAAGTTTTGGGTATTGCTCAGTATATAGAGTGCTTGCCTCTCAGGAGAGGCCTTGGATTCCTGGGGCAGGGAGGTGGACTTGGGAGTGATGGTTAAGGTATGTCATTGTAAATGCCCATGGTATAATGTTAAAGAGGAAAAACGAAAAGTAACTTGCAGATATTGTACAGTAAGCTATCATTTGCTAAAAAAAAAAAAAAAAGCAAACTTTTATATAAAGATGTTTTCATATTTTGTATAAGTATTAATAAAGATTAGCAAAGATAACTTACTCTTTTTTAGCAAATGAGGGCATATAGAGATGGAGATTGATGGATTTTCATGTGAATAACCATTTAACATTTTGCAAATAGCAAGTTTTGTTTTTATAACAACAAAAAGAAAAATCCATAGTTTTTTTGTTGTTGTTGGTTGTTATCTATGTTTGTTTTAGCTATTGTACCTACACATGTGAAGATCCCAAGGTCTACACAACTTAACCTCAGCCAATAATGACTTAGGAACACAAAATGGACAACTGGTTTAGAAAAGGAGAATTAGAGATAAATGCATAAAAATCCATGAAACTTAATTCTGCAACAGGATTTTTCTCTTTTTAAACATAAAAGCCTAATTTGAAAGACAAAGCTGCTATTCCACTGGGGGGAGGGGTTGTTTTTCTATTTTTGGCTAAAAAATCTCAGTAGTTACTTGTCAGAAAAGACTTGATGGATAAGATGGCCATCTGTAAGATCATTACCAACAAAATTCCCAATCAATAGCATTCTGACTTTCCTTTTTTCACATCACATCTTAAAGTAGCCCATGGTTTTGGTATTGTTTTCCAAAAAAGGTTTCTTTAAATATGTCAGTATTTTGTAGGACTTTAGAATCAAAAAGTATTTAGGAGAAGATATCAATGGAGATTAAAATTGAAAAGCTGTTTTCAATCATTTAAGAAACTCATTCATCCAACCCTCAATTACTCATCCTTAACAGGGGGCGCCCTGCCATGCATTACTCAAAACCAAGCATGCCTGAAAACATCTTAAACATAACTGATAGAAAATCTGTCCAATCACGAGGCAGCTGCTTGCAAACTCCACCCTTGAGTGCAGGAAGAACACTTGTGATTGGAAGATAGTTGTGTTTACTACAGTGTGTGGTGCAAATTGGAAAGGTCCACAAGCCCAGGGTCCAAAGGAAATCTCAATGAAAAACGAAAACAAAACTGCCAGTTCTGATCCTATACTAGTCATTGTCATTAATAGAACCTCAACATAACAATTCTTGAGTACTTTTGCAAGCTGGTAAAAATAAATAAATAAAAAGGCTCTGAGTTTTGTTATGGCTGTTTTCTCATCAGTGCCCCTTGGATGTATGTACAAGAGAAGCACAAATGTATTCTCAAAACCCAAATTTGCCTTTGCTTCTATTATTCATGGCCTCGTGCAAAACCTCAACACAGTTTTTAAGAACACCTTGCTTTGATTTCCAAGAATCACTGCAATATTTTTATTTGGATTTAGACCCCAGTTCCACATGCCCAGTGGTAAAATTATTCTGTATTCAGTTTAGTAGTTGTCCAGCATCACAGTGAGCTTCAAAAACTTCTGCCCTTAGGGAGCCCAGCAAACAACACAGAGAATGGGTAGCCATTTCAGGTGCAGAGCTCATTAGCAATTCATCTGATGGAGGAAACAACCTTTGGAAGAACTAGAAAATAAAATCCCAACTGAAAAGAGAGTGGACTATGCCTTAGATCAAAGAATGCACATAAGGGTGGATCTCAAGTGCATTTTGCTTAGGAGGGTGAATTACTGGATCTGAGCATACCTCTTTCTCATCCCAGTCATCTTCTAAAGAAAGCACAGAGGAGTTTATATCCAAATCCCCGTCTTAACCAGCATCCCCTCTTCATTATATTCCTGGTATCTTTTTACAAATTCGCCCCGCTAACGCTTCATAAATGCCCTAGCAGCCTTTCTTATAGGGCATGGATAAAGACCAAAGCAAGTGAACTCAAGAAGCAGAAGCAAAACTTAAGCCACCCACAAGCAAACTACCCATAAAGCTCGTGTATCATAATAAAAGATAGTCTAACAGGGTTGATCAATAGAAAAACAAACAGCAGAAACATTATTCCAAATCTCACAAAATGAATTCCGTTTAGAGCGAAGAAAAGGTCTGCTGAAGGAAATTCATCAACATTTACCTTCAGTTTGTTGGTCATATACATTCAAAAGGTCCCCCACCCCCATTTTTCATAGCCTTATCTCACCAGAGGAGATGACTAGGGCCACTATCAGAATGAGGAACTAAAGAGGTTGGCCAAAACTCTGAGACAGTATTTTGCCGACACATTAACAATAACAACATGTTATGGTCCCAAATGCTGAAGTTCTTTGCTGAACAACTTTAATCACAAAATTCATGAAGGAAAGCATGCAAAAGCGGCCAAGCCCGGACAAAGTTTCAAAACAAAACCTCTCTCAAGGTTGGGGGAACAGACGAGCTGGGAGCAAAAAAGCACCACCCTGCAGTCCCATTTGGCTAAGACAGATCTTAAACTTATCAAAAAGCCACAACAGCAGCTCCTGTCACCCAGAAGCGCAAAGAGAAGGGAGCTCTAAACAGTCCTGAGAGCTGGTCTTTCTGAAGAGCGCCAGGCCCAGCACGGCTCAGACAAGGAGGAAGTAACTGCCAGATAAAAAAGCCCCAAGCAGCTCCAACTGCAGCCTCCGTGCCTCCTACAACTGCCCACATTCTCGCCCCACTCGAGACTCCGGGAGGAAGGGAACAGGGCGCAGGTCTCCCGGGAGAACCTGGGGATTACAGGTCCACATTTTCTAGGGGGAAGCGGCAGCACCGCCGAACTCGGCGGGGCCCAGGCACTCAGGGTTCGAGAGCCCGCTCGGAAGGCGTGTTGCGGGGGGGCGGGGGGGACGCCCAGCAAAGGGTCGCCCAGGAGGCGGGGCCTGCCGGCTAAAAGCAGCAGCTCCTGGCACCCTGGCCGCCCTCCGGGGGTTAACTGGGGCGCGCACCCCGACGCGGAAGCCATGCCGGCCAGAGCTCGGGGTGCCGAAGTACCGGCGGGGGGCGCTAAGGAGATCAGGGGGTGCGGAACTGGGTCACCCCCACCACACCGCCCCCTCACAAAGGCCCCCGGGGAGGCCGCCCACAGGCCCTGCAGCCCCGGCCTCGAGTGCACGCCTCGGCCGCCACTCACCGCTAGGTCCTGGGGCACCGCCCCGCTCATGGCCCGCACCGTGCCGGCCCGCCAGGCCCGAGTGCGCAGCGCAGGCCCCGGATCTCCGCTCGCCACCGCCGCCGCGGGGGCCGAGACTGAAGCTGAGGCCGCGGTGTCCGCGAACAGAAGCAGCAGCCGCTTGCCCACCGGGGAGGCCGCCGCGTCCGCCATCGCCAGGGCCGGCCAGACCTGCGCTCCCGCCCGCCGCCTCCCACCACCTTCACCGCCGAGCGCCCGATCCGCCCGCAAGGCCTCCCTCCGCACCACCCGCGGCCGCCGCTCCCCCCACCCCCCCCAACAGCCACCACCAACCACCGGCGCTGCGCAGCGCCCCCCGTGGCCGGGAGCGGAGCCGCAGCCCGGGCCCCGCACAGCGCCCCCCGCGCTCCGGAGCGGGGCGGCAGCTCCGGGCCCCTCGCAGCGCTCCGCCCCAACCTCCCCGGGGCCTGCAGTGCCCCCTGCGGTCGGGAGGGGAATTGCAGATTCTGCTCGGCGGTGGGGGGGGGTAGTAGGCGGCTCATTCAGTACCCCTTAGCACCCTCCCTGGCCCCAGTCTTCAATTAGGGGGTCCCCTATCTGACCATGTCTCAGAAGGTGGGGTAATGAAGGGCAAGGTATCTAGAGGGTAGATGTTTTGAGCTAAGAAGTTGGTGTCCCCAATACCCCATTGATTTCCTATCCTCAAAATACAAGCTACCCTCCTTGTCATCTTTTGAAATGTTCCCTTCATTGGTCCATAACAAGATAATGTCCCATTCTATAGTACCGGTACTTCATTAGTTCCTTTCCACTTGGCCAATGTATTACATTCATTTGATGTGATGCCATTCTTTGCATTGGCTAAAGGCCAATGTGCCTCCAACATCTTGGTATTTTGTCTTAAGCCTATGGCCTTTCTTTCCCTTCCCAGTCTGCCAATGTTATTAAGTTTAGGTGTTTCTCAACTAAACTTTTAGGGAATTGGAACAAGACCAACAGTAAAGGGATTCTGTTCCCTGATTCAGTAGCATTTCATCTTACCATGGAAGTAGTGGGGCTGAGGGCTCTAACTACTATCTGAATTTATCTAATACATAGTATGGGATATTGATTCTCCTAATTAGAAAAGGAGATTGTGGAGAAGAGAAAATGCAAAGATTTTTGGCTAATTGGTTTTCAAAATTCAGGGGGAAACCTCAATTACTTAATGTTGGTAAATGTCAGACTAGCATGTTTCATGGTCTCATGGATGAAGAGACTGAGTATATACAAACCACACCCAACCTCAGGCCTGATAATGTTTTTCTGGGCTGAGACACCACTTAAAACACATGTCCTATAAATTGTAGTTCATAGGAGGAAAAGAAGGATGAATCCATACAAGGACCTATTGCTTTGAAGCTTTTCTATCAAAATTAACTAAATTAATTAAAGACAAAAAGGAAAAAGAGGGGGGCTGCATTTGTAGCTCAGTGGTAGAGCACTTGCCTAGCATATGTGAGGCACTGGGTTCCATCCTCAGCACCACATAAAAACAAAGGTATTGTGTCCATCTACAACTACAAAAATTAAGGAAAAAAAAAATTAACTGCTGGGATTTTCTCTCATATGGAGATTTAATTACTGCCCCAGTCTCTAAGGCTGGTTTCTCAGCGCTGGAGACAGAAATGTACTTAGGCTCCGGGATGGGAAGAGCAAAGGGGATATTCATTCAACAAATATGTCAGACACTTCATGTGCCAAGAACTTTCCAAAGTGTTAGACACAACAGAATAAAACAAAACCCTCACCCTCATGGAGTTTACATTCTTTCCTATACTAGTGAGGCTTCAGGAATGAAAAATGATATCACACTTGGCCTCACATTAAATAAACAGTAGAAAAAACTAATTATAGGGCTGGGATGTAGCTCAGTGGGAAAGCACTTGCCTAGCATGTGCAAGGCCCTGGGTTCAGTTCCCAGCACTGCCAAAAACAAAACAAAAATCCAACCATAATATTCAAAAGAAAAAAGGGAGACTTATTTTAGATGTCCAAACTTTACCTCAACAAGTTTTGAAGGAAGAAAAAATTAATACTAAGCTCCTTTTAACCACATGCCACTGCCCTTACCCACCTCCAAAGCCCCTCCTTTGTTTCCAGGGAATGTGACAACTCCCACACTTTCTATGGTGTATTTTCATCTTTGCAAAGGTTTCTGTTCAGGTGGTCAAGCCAATCCTGTCCTCCTGACACTTCATTGGTATTCAATGATGAGTGTCACCAATTTGAAGCAGGAAACTAGGACATAGGCTAAGCAACTTGACTCTTCTTGCTGCTGGCAAGTCAACACCACCACTGGTAAAGAAAGGCTACAGGGGCTCTTGCCTGATATCTAAGCAACTATATTTCACTCACACACATTAGAAGATGGTTAACATAGGGAGAAGAAAGGGTAGAACAGAAAAGTCTAAAGACTTTAAGCACACAGCTTTTTATAGCAAACACTCCAAATTGAAATATTAGGGAAAATACCCATCCTCTAGGACAAAAGAGAAGCTTTGCTGCTAGGATAATTTTCCAAAAGCAGTATTTTAGGATGGAGAAGTTGCCCAGGTCTTTGGAATCTGAAATCTGATGACTACATCTCCATCTCTCCAGGACACAACATGTGAAAACTCTTAAGAAAGGAAGAGATTCCTGGCTGTCTCCCACCCTGCTTTCTCCCTGCCACCCAAAGCCTGTAAACCAATCCAGACAAGTTTCTAACCATACCATCAAGCATTTCTCAGGGAACTGGAATGTATTAATACTTGACTTCAACCCATTGGAAGTGAGAATGAAAGCAAGGAAGAGGGGATAGGTATAAGTGCCAGGGAAAGAGAATAATTCAGACTGCCAGAAATAACCGAGGCCTTGACGAAAGTCTGGGCCATAGGATCTGATCTACTGTGGTGAAAGGCCCAGCCTTGTCTTAGAGAAAGGGATTGGAAGCTAGCTAGGTGGCCTGCTCCCTGCCTCTTCCTTGCCTTTCTTAGAGGTTAAGGGAAAAAGACACTGTAGTACACAAGATTGCTTGGGAAAATGGATTATTCTAATAAAACTTTATTTTTTCAAACACAGCCACAGAGGCAGAACCTCATGTTTAACACACACAGACTTATGGATTTTTTTTTTTAATATAAAACAAAGTTTACGAAAAATCTTTTTCCATTTTTTGTTTTTGTAATCCCATTAGTACAGGGACTTTGGCAGCAGGTGGGAGTGAAGGGCAGCTGGGCTGCCACTGGGCAGTCACGGGGCACAGGAGGAGAGCACCAGCCTGGGAGTGGCTTCACTCACACACGCAGGAATACTCACCTACTGGCCAGCCACACCACACACACAGCACAGATGCAGACGTCAACCCAGCGTCAGCCATAAGCCCTGGAGTTGTGTTCCACTCTGGGTAAGCCCAATATGTGAAAATCCAAATATTCAAAACAGCTAAAGTAGAGGGAAGTTGCTTGCTTTACAAAAGAAGCAATCATGGGCTGCTTTGAATTGGTCAGCAGTCCAAATGCATTAAAAAAAATAGCATTTGGCTTACACAGAACTGTTGGAACAGATCTATTGTGTAAAGCAAAATGAACCACTTCTTGAAAAGGCTTGTTCCAGGGCCACAGGTGCTTAGATTGGGAAGCAAGATGATAGTTCTGACTAGCTTAACTTTCCAGACTTAAAGTAATGGAATTAAAATATAACTGTAGGCCTTCTCCCCTAAGGATGGTGCCCCAGGTACTAGGGAAGCCAGGATAGAGGCTGAATCACTGCTCTAACTTCTTCAGTTTAGGGCCTTCAGTAGAGACTCTGTTGGCATTGCCAGTGAACTACTGGAAGCTGGCACAAGCAATCTGCAGCAGAGAGCCCAGGGATGAGGATGCCTTAGGAGGAAAAAAACCTGGCACCAGGGGAATTATGGCCTGAAGAAGAAGAACCAGGGGAGGGATGAAACCAATGATGGGCAACTCCTGGGCTCACAGTTTCCCTGGATTCTCCAGAGAGCCTCTCTCAGGCCCCTAGAGACCTGGTAGCCCAGTGGTAACATGTGGTAACTAGCAAGGAGATGGGGAGGAGCCCTGGAAGGGTAGAGCTTCTGAGGGCCACCCACAGGCTCAAGAAGACATGGCCACCTCCTCTGAAGTGGAGGCAAAGAGGCTAAAGCCTCACTGATTCTTTGATCTGACACATGGGAGATATAGAAAATGTCAGGCTCAATTCCATAAGGAAGAAAAAACAGAACTTGGTATTCTTTCCTAACATGAAGAATCGGGTCCTAAGACATCCTGGAAATTGAACAGAAAAATGCTCTTCTTGCAATAAACAGAAAGGGCAGGTCTAATTTGGTCATGCAGGGTTCTAACCAAAGCTGGACAAAACCTTATAGACTACTATGGCAGCAGCTTCAGTATGCATATTCACTGGTGCCAGCCCTATCAAGATATCTATAGATCTGTAGTCCTCAAACCCATCATTGATGCCACTGAGACCTGCTGCCCTAGCTCAAGTTGTGGATGAGAGACAAAAAAGGAAATTCAATCCAATAAAAACAAACTCCCAGCTGCTTCTCAAAGCCTTTGCTTTATGCATCTGCAGCCAATCCCTTAGTGAGCCTCAACCTCCTTGTGGTCTCTCAGGGCCAATTAGAAGAAAATAAACATTTCCTGGCAGAAATGGAAGATAAGCAAACTATTAAATGCTGATCACCCCTTCTTCTTTCTCAAGTATGTCAGAAGAGAGTCCGGGACTGGTTCTTGTAAGAATAGGTTTCCTTACAGTCTGCATCCAAAGGGCAATGCTAGGCCAAGCTCACCCCTTTCTGCTGGGGACTGAATGCTACTTACTATTCCTGTTGCAACTCTGCCTCAACAGATGGTAGGGACCAAGACAGGACCTTGCCTCCTGTCTCTAAACTGGATGGTCAGAAGATGAGAGGAAGAGGTCTCCTCAGTGAAAAAGAGAGCCCTTCAGCCCAGTCTCAAGTTGCCCACATGTTGCATCTACTCAGAGAGCCAGAGAGGCAGGTTGTATACGGCCTAGACAATCTGGTGAGAAAAAAAAGGCCAGCTCAGAATAAATATGGCAACCCCCTGCAGCCTTCAATACTAGATCTATCTAGTGGAGAGGGGGTGGGATTGAAGAAAAGACCATTAGCTGAGGTCACATCACTTAAAGGGCCCTGCTATACCCCAAAACAGTATCCCTTGCAGAGCCACTGTTGCTATGGATTACAAGCCTGGTTTCAGAGCTTTTTAGAAAAAAGGAAAACTTGGAGCCATCCTCTTGACTCCTTAAATAAGCCCACTGTCCCCTTAAAAACTCAAGATCCTTGGGGTATCATAATGCTCTGCTGTTAAGGAGCAACTGCCTTCCTTCCCTAAGGCTACGCAAACACACTTTTCCTCAAGTACACTCCCATGCACGCACACACTCTCACACAATTTCTCTGAGGAGGCTGACTGAACCCCCCACCCTGGCCAAATTCTAAGACACAAGTGCCCTTTGAAGCAAAGGGGCTAGTGAAATTCCCCGAGCTGGGGTCAGCAGACCCCTTCCTGCCCTGCCCATTGCTCTCTCAGCGGCAGGGATACTCACACTCAGGGCCGCCATGGAAAGGGTCTGCTCTGGGGCTGTCCCTCCCGCCACCAGCTCCGTTTATCTTGTCCCGGCCAGTCTCTTGGCATGGTCAAGCTTGCTGGAGCGAGAAGATTTCCGGCTGCCCTGAGTCGGAGCCCTCCACTCACCCCCATTCCCAGGCTGGGCCCTCAGCCTTGGGGCCTCGACACTTGTTAGTAGCCATAAGAGAGTCAGTCTGTGTGGCCCCAGGAAGTAGCCTCTCAGTTTTAGTTCTCCTCAATCAGATTCAAGTCCAGGTCCCCAAAGTCCTGCTGGCACAGTGTCCGCTTGCTCAGCACCTGCCGCCCCCACCGCACGGCCCCCTCTTCCTCCTCTTCACTTTCACTCAGCACCTGGGAGGAACCCTCAATGGGGCTGCAGGAAGCCGAGAGAGGTGGGGGGCTACAGGCCATGAACCACGGTGGAGAGATGCTGCTGCCTTCCCGGGCTGTTTCTTGGAGACAGAGACCTCCTGAGTATGGTTTCTGTCAAACAAACAACAAAATTAGAAGATGAAGAAAAAATATTATTTCCTACAGCATCTTAAGATACATTTCAAAGTGTCCCCTCTGAGTTACACTTGAAGGCAGGAATTTTAGGCTTTAGAGTGAGGTTAATAAGCTCCCTGATAAAATTTGGAAAATTTAGTATACAAACACATTTCTCTGAGGAAAGAGCCCATGGTTTCTAACAGATTCAAGGATAGAAGTTCATTTATAAGGTCCTTGCAGACAGGAACATCAGTTGACTGTTCTGCTAGTCTGTTCTACCAATGCCTAGTCAGAATCAAGTAAGTACACAGTGGGTTTTCAGTAAGTGCTTGCTGTATGGTTGGATGACTGTTATGAATAAATGAACAAATTCTCAAAGAGACTTGTGACCCAGTGGTCTAGAAAGAATATGAAAAAAGCAGGCAAGTACTAACAACTGCATTCATATTAGGATGCCAGAAAACATTTATTGAACAGATAAACAATGTCACCAGTCCATCTGTTTAAGCCTCTCACAGGCCCATTTGAAGCAGTGAAGGACAAGTGGCAAAACCAGCCCTGAGTGTTAGGAGGAGTAGGGCACTCACTGGTGATGGGATTTTCATGGTTTATGCACTTTTTTTTGTTTTTGGTACTGGAGATTGAACTCAGGGGCACTAGACCACTGAGCCACATCCCCAGCCCTATTTTGTGTTTTATGTAGAGACAGGGTCTGAGTTGCTTAGCACCTCACCGTTGCTGAGGCTGGCCTTGAACTCGCGATTTTCCTGTCTCAACCTCCCTAAGAGCTGGGACTACAGGCTTGCGCCACCGCTCTCCACTGGTTTATGCACTCTTTTTATGTGGGGGTTGAGGGTACAAAGGATTGAACCCAGGAGTACTTTACCACTGAGATACATCCTCAGCCCTTTTTATTTTATTTTATTTTTTTAAATATTTTTTTAGTTGAAGATGGATATAATATCTTTATTTTATTTATTTTTATGTGGTGCTGAGGATCGAACCCAGTGCCTCACGCATGTGAGGCAAGCGCTCTATCACTGAGCCACAATCCCAGCCCCCTTTTTATTTTTTATTTTGAGACTTGATCTCACGAAGTTGCTTAGGGCTGCACTAAGTTGCTAAAGCTGTTCTTGAACTTGTGATCCTCCTGCCACAGCCTCCTTAGTTGCTGGGATCACAAGTGTCCACCACCACACGTGGCTTGTGGTTTATGTACTTCTAGAAAGGAAGCAAAATGCCTCTGGCAGGACAATCTGGGGTCCCTTTGGAAGATGTAACAAGGGTCGCACTCCAGTTTCTCTGTAACCCTTATGCCTAAGGAATCTCACAGGATAAGAGACTTTCAGTGCTAAAAATGGAATAGTTCCATGCAAAACAGGTTGGTGGGTCATCCTACCAAAAGCTCAGACAGGCCAGGTGTGATGGCACATGCCTGTAATCACAGCCTCTGGGAGGCAGGCATAGGAAGATAGGACAACCTCAGCAACTTAGTAAGACCCTGTCTCAAATAAAATAAGGGCATGGGATGGAGTTCAGTGGTAGAGCACTTGCCTACATGTATTAAGCCTAGGCCAAATCTCCAGTACCACCAAAAAATAAGATAAAGCTCAGACAGAAAAGAGCAAGTTCTAACAGGGAATAGCTCAAAGGGAGGAACAAACAGGAAGCCCCCGCCCAGCACACTCCTATCCAAGCTCTCCCATCTTGTTGGTCCTACCTGATTCATCTTGTCAAAGTCCAAGGAAGGCCGCAGACGCCGGGGGTCCTCCTCGTGGCGCCGCTTGACCCCAGTTTTGCGGGCATCCAGATCACAAGGCTGTGAGCGGCTTCGGGGAAGGTTGCGGAGACCTCGAGGTCGCCAGGGCAACTCTGGGGAGGATGCAGGGGAGCTCCGGGCAGACGGCAAGAAGCGGCTTGCCTGTGGGCCCAGGCTGGGTGATAGGGAGAAGCGGCGCTGGGGTGGGCAAGGTGACAGGGACTCAGCATCACTCTCCCAGGAGCCACTTTGAGGGGAGGTGGCACAGGGTCGAGAGGAATCTTGGGTCAGGGCCAGACTGAAAAAAGGGGGACTGTAGGGTCTGTGGGCTGGGGCACATTGAGAAGAGGCACTGGGAGCTTGGAGGAACCTGAGGCTGGAGACCCGCTTCGGGGGGCTCTGGTGAGGCACCTGCGGCCCACCCCCTCCACCACTGCCCCGATGCTTGATGGGAGTCCACAGCTTGGAGGGGGCAGGCCGCCACACTGGCTGCCAGCGAGACAGGTCCACCGGCACTGAGAGCGAACGGCAGTGCCTCTTGGATGGAGGGGCAGGGGGCACAGGAAGTTTCTCTGGGTCTGGGGGCTCAGGGCTTAGGACTTGGGAGAGGGGTTGCTCCTGTGGGGAGCTTCCCCTACTGGGTGGTCTGAGGTGCAGGCTCAAGCCTGAGGGGTGGTAGCTGAAGTTGAGGCTGTCTTGGAACTCAGCACAGGAACAGTGGGGCAGGCCCCTCCAGGAAGCACCTTCTGGAAGGCATTCATAATAAAATATTAATGATAGCTAACATTTCCTTTTTTTTTTTAATATTTTTTAGTTGTAGGTGGACACAATATCTTTATTGATTTATTTTTATGTGGTGCTGAGGATCGAACGCAGTGCCTCCCGCATGCAAGGCAAGCGCTCTACCACTGAGCCACAATCCCAGCCCGATAGCTAACATTTTCTAAGAGCTCATCTGACATACAATGTACAGAGAACTTCATGTGCTTTCCTAAAATCCTCTATGAGAGAGGTATTATGATTATTCTCATTTCACATGAGACAAGTTCAAAACTTGCCCAAATCACTTAGCAATCCAATGACCAAAGTAGCTGGGTATGGAAGTGAATGCCTGTAATCCCAACCAGATCAGGAGGCTGAGGCAGGAGGATCAAGAGTTCAAAGCCAGTCTCAGCAGATTAGCGAGGAACTTAGCAACTTAGTGAGACCTTATCTCTAAATAAAATACTAAAAGAGCTGAGGATGCTACTCAGTGTTTAAGCACCCATGAGTTCAATCCCTGGTACCAAAAAACACAATATTTCAAGGCTCAGAGGAAGAGTGCCTGCCTAGTATGTGCAAGGCCCTGGATTCGATTCCAAGCACTACAACAAAACAAAAACCTGTGTTTCATATGCTGCCTTCCACTCACTTTCAAAGGTAAAACATGACATGAGAAACAAACACGTCTGTGTGTGTGCCAGGCTTAACCTCATTCCACTCCACCTATTTCTAACCACCCCTCCCTGCTCCCGGCCTTGGTTCTGAAAAACAGGCCTATGCTTTCCTTCCTTGGCCTTCTCCATTCTCATGTGTCAACAGGACCAAAAGAATTTCAGGGCTACCAAGAAGTAAGAGGTAATTAAGGAGGTGAGAGATCACTTTTATTCCTAAGGCCTACTTAATTGTTTATTCCTAGAGAGGGAAAACAGAATGGAGAACAGGACCAAAAGAATTTCAGGGCTACCAAGAAGTAAGAGGTAATTAAGGAGGTGAGAGATCACTTTTATTCCTAAGGCCTACTTAATTGTTTATTCCTAGAGAGGGAAAACAGAATGGAGAAGGCCTTTGATGATGCAATCTGTGCTTGGGAAACGTGAAGATTTTGTACTGTTCATGTTCTTTTCTGTCTGGCTATCCACATACTCTGATTCCCTTCTCTTTGGCCTTCTCTTAAAGCCAAACAGATGGAACCAAGGGAAGGAAGGGAAAATGGGCTAAAAGGAATGCTCCAGCCAAAATCAACTTTTGGGAGACAGCACACTGAAAGGGCCTACTTCAAACTCCTCTGTCTAGTTGGCTAGAATAACGCAGGGGCTGGATATCTCAAACAAATAACAAGTATATGAAGTTAAACTTGATGACAAACTTTCATCTAACTCTATTTAGCCAATAGTTCTTCTGTTGCTAACCTCCATGAAAGCAGGGACCATGGGTCTTTAAGGGTACTTATGGCATAATACCTGGCTTTCACCAAGTATTTAAAAGAACCTGAATGAAGATGCTTTTGCCAATTCACTTTCCTTGCTAAGTATCCCAGAAAAGAAAATGAGATGCTGAATATCCCAGCAGCATGGATTAGAGATTTCTGGCTATCTATTAGTTATGCCCTCGAATAGGCCCTTGAATTCATAACCTAGGAATTTCTACCCCAGATATATTTTCAAATGTGAAAAATGACTTATGAGCCAAGCATAGTGGCACATGCCTATAATCCAAGATATCTGGGAGGCCGAGGCAGGATGATGCAAGCTCAAAGGCTGCCTCAGTAATTTAGTGAGAAGCCTGTCTTGAAATAAAAAAATAAAAAGGGCCAAGAATGTAGCTCAATGGTAAACTGCCCTGGGTTCAATCTCTGTACAACAAAATTAAAAATTAAAAATGACCTATGTACAGGGGGCTGGGGCTGTAGCTCAGTGGTAGAGCGCTTGCCTAGCATGCGTGAGGCACTGGGTTCGATCCTCAGCACCACATATATATAATAAATAAATAAAATAAAGATTCATCAACAGCTAAAAAAAATTAAAAAAAAAATGACCTATGTACAGGTTTCATGTAGTGAACAGAAGATTAGAAGGACCTAACTGCCAGGAACAAGTAGCACACACCTGTAATCCCAAAACTTAGGAAGCTGAGGCAAGAGGATCACAAGTTGAAGGCCAGCCTCAGCAACTTAGCAAAGCCATAAAGAACTTAGTGAGACCCTGTATCAAAATAAAAAATAAAAAGGGCGGTGGATGTAGCTCAGTGGTAAAGCATCCCTGGGTTCAATTTCTAGTACCAAAAGAAAAAACAAACATACATTAAAAAAAACAAAAAACAACAACAAAAAAAAAAACACCCAAAAAATAACCTAACTATACATCAATAGGAGATTGGTCAAATAAACTATGGTATATTCATTCCGTATAATAAGATGTAGCTACATGAAACAAGGAAATGCTCAGCATACTGATAGGGAAAGATTTCCTAGTTGTATTTTTTTTTGTGCTGGGGATTGAACTCAGGGATACTCGACCACTGAACCACATCCCTAGCCCTATTTTGTGTTTTATGTAGAGACAGGGTCTGAGTTGCTTAGTGCCTCACCGTTGCTGAGGCTCGCTTTGAACTCAGCAATTCTCCTGTCTCAGCCTCCCAAAGTGCTGGGATTACAGGCATAAGCCACTGCACCCAGCTCCTAGTTGTATTTTGGGAGTGGGGTACTGGGAAATTAACTTAGGGATGCTTTACCACTGAGCTACATCCCCAGTTCTTTTTTAACTTTTATTTATTTTTATTACTATTTTTTTCCCCCAGTACTAGGAATTGAACCCACGGGTACCTTATCCAGCCCTTTTTATTTTGATACAAGGTTTCCCTAATTTGGCCAGGCTGGTCTCAAATTTGTAATCTTCCTTCTCAATCTCCTGAGTCACAGGGATTATATACATACACCACTGCATGTGGCTTCTTTTTTATTTTGAGACAGGGTCTCACTAAGTTGCTGATAGTCTCTCTAAGTTCCTGAGGCTGTCCTTGAATTTATAATCATCTTGCCTCAGACAACCCGTCCTGGCTGTATTAAGTTAAAAAAAAAAAAAACAAAGGGCCTGGCATGGTGGCACACACTTGTAATCCTAGCAACTGGGGAGAGTGAAGCAGGAGGATCACAAGTTTGAAGCCTGCCTTAGCAATTTAGGGAGATCAGTTTCAAAATAAAAGAGCTGGGGATGAGGTTCAATGGTAAAGCCCCTCTGGCTTTGACCCCCAGTACCAAAAAAAGGGTGTAGCATAACATATAGCATGTATTAAAAGAATGGGAATAAATACATGTATTTATATTTGCTTTTAATTGTGTAAAGAAATTCCAGTTGGATATATAAGAAATAGGAGTTGCTTTTTTTTTTTTCTTCTTTTCCCCTTCAGTTCTGGGGATTGCACCTAGAGCTTCACACATGTAAAGGCAAGTGGTTTACCACTGAACTCCAGGTCTAGGGGTTATTTTTAGGGAGGTAGTAGGAGCTAGGTGAACAGGAGATAGGAGATGACTTTTTTGTGTGTGTGTGTGGTGCTGGGGATTGAACCCAGGTGTGCTCTACCACTGAGCCACAACCTCAGTCTTCTTTATTTTTAAAAAAAAATTTTTAAAACATTTTTTTAGCCGGGCATGAAAACATTTTTTAGCCGGGCACAGTGGTGCAAGCCTGTAATCCCAGCACTTAGGGAGGCTGAGGCAGGAGAATCACAAGTTCAAAGCCAGCCTCAGCAACAGCGAGGCGCTAAGCAACTCAGTGAGACCCTGTCTCTACATAAAACACAAAATAGAGCTGGGGATGTGGCTCAGTGGTCGAGTGCCCCTGAGTTCAACCTCCAGGACCAAACAAAACAAAACAAAACGTTTTTTTAGTTGTCAATGGACTTTATTCGTTTATATGAGGTGCTGAGAATTGAACCGGGCCTCACACATGCTAGTAAAGCGCTTGACCACTGAGCCACAACCCCAGCCCATCCTTTTTATTGTTTAATTTGAGATAGGGTCTCACTAAGTTGCATAGGGCCTCATTAATTTGCTGAGGCTAGCCTTAAATTTGCAATCCTCTTGCCTCAGCCTCTGACGTAGTTGATATTATAGGTATACCCCATGGTATATGCATGGTAGAGAATATGACTTTTATCAGTATAAACTTTTGGTTGGTATTTAAAATTTTTGAACCATGTAAATGCACTACCTATTTAAAAAGTTAGATTAGCCAGGTACAGTGGTGTATGCCTGAAATCCCAGGGACTCATGAGGCTGAGGCAAGAAGACTGCAAGTTCAAAACCAGTCTCAGTAACTTAGCCAGACCCTGTCTCAAAATAAAGGGCCAGGAGCACACACCTTAACCCCAGCAATTCAGGAGGCTGAAGCACGAGGATCACAAATTCAAAGCCAGCCTCAGCAACTTAGTGAGACCCTGTCTCAAAAAATAAAAGGCTGAGGATGTGGCTTAGTGGTAAAGTATCTGGGGTTCAATCCCCAGTACAAAAGAAAAAAAATAGATTTAAAAAGTCTTCATAAGGTATAAGCTATATAAGCTATCTACATCTCCATAAGCACAAACAGAAAACATTTATTCTGAGGCAGTAAGATGGACACACATGCCAATATCAGAAGTGACCCTGGCAAGTAAGTTCCAGGTAGGCTATTATTATGGTTTAGATAGGAGGTGTCCCTCAAAAGCTCATGTGTGAGATAATGCAAGAAAGGTTAAGAGGTGAAATGATTGGGTTATTAGCCTTAACCTAATCAGTGTGCTAACCTACTTGAATGGATTAACTGGGTAGTAACTGTAGGCAGGTAGGGTGTGGCTAGAGATAGGTCACTGGGGGTGTACCTTTGGGGTTTATATTTTGCCCCTTGTGACCTAGTAAGTGGTGTCTCTGCTTCCTGATTGTCATGTTCTGAGCTGCTTTCCACTGTCACGCCCTTCTGTCCTGATGTTCTGCCTCACCAGAACAATAGAGTGGCCATCTATGAATTGAGACCTCTGAAATCATCAACACCAAATAAACTTATCCTCCTCTAAAATTGTTCTTGTCAGATCTTTTGGTTATAACAGTGAAAAAGCTAACTAAAACAACTAGTTAGTCCAAATCACTGGAAACCAGTGAAATAAATGCATGGATAGAGGCATAAACAAACTCACATGCATAAACACACACATGATGCCTTACCAGACACAAGCTGGAAAGGGTTCCCACAGTTGGAGATGTCTGCATGATCAGGCAAAGGCTAGAAAGAAAGAATATCTATCATGATTTAGGTTCAGGGCACACTGACAAATTTCTAGAAAGCCCTCTTCAATTTTTTCCTGCAATTCATGGGCTACAGGGGTGTTAGAGACTTCTAAATGTCCTCTTCCTATTGCCTTCCCAAAGTTAGTGAGTAAAACAATCCACATCTTCTAATTTCTCAAACCCTTCTCCACCCAATTTTGATGTCCCTTCTCTATCAATGGAAAAATCCCTGCCCCCTTCCTTTTGGGCTGGGTTTTGAGCCAGTAGTGGGCTCTTTCAGTACAAGTACAATAATTATACACTACAGGACAAGGGTAAAGTAATAGCAACAAACAGCCTCAGAAAAAAGGGGGAAGGGGCCATGGAGAAGCAGGAAGACTGGTCTTTTACCAGACTGATGCTGAAGCGTGTACATTTCAGCTCATCCAGAGTCTGTTTCTGTAGCTGCTCAGTGATCAGGGTTATCATGATTCTCCCCAGGATTTGACTTGCACACTTTGGAGCAAATGATGGATGTCTTCCCTGTTGTTCTTCCAGACCTCACTCGTGAGCCGTCTTCTGCCACTGCAGCACCATTCTAGCACCATTGGGACTTCCCTCTCCAGTCATGCCTGCTGAGTCTGCCAATTACAGAGGGACCAGCCCCAAGTGATATTAGAGATGTACCTGGTCCAGTGATGGAAAATGCATGGCACACATACCACAGCACCCCTATGCCAAGCCTCTGGCAGACATCATTAATTGATCACAGCTTTCTCCTGATAAGCCTAAACATAGCCTCAGAAACATACTGAACCTAGAACTCCAGACATCTAGTAAAATAAACTGGTGTTCACAAGCAATAGGTTGAAACTGATTTACCATTCCTAACCTGCTTCATGCTCTACCATTTCTACCTGGAATACCAGCAGCACTTAAAAAAAAGCCCAAATGGTTATTTCCATTCTGATTAGCCCAGTATTTTATCTTTCAGTCAGAAGCTAAGAGAGGTTCCTTCTCCTAACTACAAAATAGAATATAAGGAGGGGCAATGGCTATAACCATGACTTTCTGCTTCAGATCACAGTAAACAAGATTTTATGTCCTCTCATAGCCTGAACAACTGATATATTATTATTTTATACATATCTTTGTATATTCTCCTATAAATGGTCAGGATAATTCCAGTTACATTTCAACTACACAGATTAAAAACAACTTCATGACTTCATTCAACTAAGTTGTTAGGATGATCTGCAGAAGACCATGGATATAATTAATCAAGATTCTTTCTCATGTTTGAATTCTGATAGAAACAAACTAACGCTTCAAGCCCACACAATTGCTTAAGAGCCCTTGCTCAAAGGAAGAGAGGAGGATAACCTAGGTTTTGCTGTTTGTTACTAGAGATTTAACCCAGGGGCGCTTTACCACAGAGCAGCAGGCGCTAGAGGCCCTTCCAACAACCCCACCAGCCCTTTTTATTTTGAGATAGGGTCTCACTAAGTTGCTGAGGACCTCACTAAATTGCTGAGGCTGGCCATTAATTTGCGAGCCTCCTGTCTTAGCCTCTCAAATCACTGAGATTACAGGAATGCACCACCATGCCCAGCTTAACCGAATGTTTTGAGGCAGAGAAAGCCAGAAATGACCCACACAGAGCTCACCTGAGAATGTATGCATTAGCTCATGTAACAATCAAAAAATCTGTCTTAATCAAATTTGCTGAGGTAGTTTTGGCTAATCACTTAACAGTCTTCAGTTTACTCATAAGTAAAATGGGTACAATAATCTTAATCTCTCACAGGAATGATATAACTTGATATATCAAAATATATAAAAGCATACCACCTGGCCTATAAAAATCAGGAGCCCACATAGACTGCTGTTTCTCATCCTGTTTGTTGTTCTTCAAAGCCGTGGCATGCCAGAAGTGATGATATCATTAAGATAAAGGCAATAGGGTCTCACTCTGGTTGGAAGCCATCCTTCCTCACCAGCACACCAAGGGAAGGAAGCCTAAGGCAGTTCTTCTGTGACCTTGGGGGCAGATCACCCTCTACAAAAGAGGGAATTACCCCTACCCTATTCCCACTTCAGAAGGAGGCCATAAGGAAAAGCAAAGAAATACACTTGGATGTATTTTGAGTTCTTTTGAAGAAAAGAGAAGAAATCAATCATTACAGTTAACTATCATTTTCATGCATAATTACTACTACCACCCTGAACAAAGTTCCTGCTTCCTACAAGCTCCTTTCAGCTGTTTCTCCCATGTTCTTGTGACAGAAACTAAAGCTTATATCACTTCTGCTCCCCGTTTCTTAACTCTGCTCTCAAAGATCAACCAGAGAGGAACTTAACTGCAGGCTTTTACCCTAGAGACCCCAGGCCTCAGACTGACCAGTCATAAGGAGCACCGAGTAAAGCAAACTCTTTCAAGCTTTTCATGAGGCCCTTGGACAAGCAGCAAACTCCCAGCCCTCTCTAGGATCAAGTGAAGTGATTTTGTGTTTTTCTGCATTTTAATTATTGGTATGTGGCCACACACAATGGTAACTGGAACAATGCAACTACCACCACACAACTGATACTCTCAACCTGAGTTTCCTAAAACAGGCCAGGCTGAAAGGGGGAACGGAACGGAAGCCATAAGGAATCAAACCAGGACACAAAAGAAGGCAAACCAGCTCCACGAGGGGCCTCCTCTTTCTCAAGCAGGCACTGAAAAGTGTAAGAAGCCCTCTCTTGTCGCCTTCCTACCCCTTCCATTTTGTCTAAGGGGTAGAGAGAGCTCTGAACGTTCACAAAAGTTAAAACTTCTCAGCCTAACTGGCAAAGGGCTCAGCCCTTCACAGAGCAGCAGGCCGCTAGGCCCTTCCAGCAACCCCACCAGGCCTAACAGTCTAGGTTCTTCCAACACAAACCCCCTAAAATAAAGATTGTACACCCACCCCATTGCTATTGGTCGGTAGTAACCCCTGACACTTGTGTTTCAGGGATGCTGGGGTTGTGCAGAAACCTGGACAACCTAGGATCAAGTAAGGCCAAGCGACAGAGTCACAAATTCCCTGGGGATACCCGCCCCCCAGGTCCGAGCCCCTCGCCTCTGGTGGAGAATGAAGGAAAACACGAGGGAGGAAGGGAGGTGCAAGAACAGGTAAGTGGGGATCTGACTGCTCTTTTTCCATATGGTTCTTGTGGGGATAGGGGTGACAAGTGAGGAGCACCCTTCCCCCCACCCCGATGAAGAAGCAAAGACCTAGGCCCCCTCCAATCTTCAACCTCTCCCTCTGTTGCCCTGCCTGTCCCTGCGGGGTGGGGCATGGGGCGTACGCTGCCCCCCCCCGGGGGGGCGCCCAGGCTCTTTCAGAGGTGGGGGTTGTCGCTTGCCTCTTCCCACTCGGGTTCCATCATCTGGTCGCGGGAAGCGAACTCAGGACACTGGGGATGGGGAGGGTCTGGGACTTAGGACTCCGCCACCCCCTCCCCCACCAGGTCCCGTGCTCTCCCCGCGGAGGCGGCCTGCGAGGCTGGGCCGCGCGGACGCTTGGACTGGGGGAGGGGAATAAGGGAAAGAGGAGGGACGGCCGAGATGCCCGCCCCGAGGCCCCAGCGCCACCTGCCCCCCACCACCTACCGCGGCTCCACCAGCTCCTAGGGCCGCGGCCGGAGCAGCTCTGAGCGCTCGGTTCGCCCCACGGTGCCCTTAAAAGGCGCCGGCGTGAACCAACGGGCCCCTGAGGCGAGTGGGGGAACCACTCGGGTTTGCAGAACCCCCCTGAACCTCCTGCGGAGTCCTGAGTCCCGTGTCGTTTCTCTCTCAAAAATCTTCCTAGAATAGCGCTGTTGGGAACGAGCCTGGGGCTTCGATTTAATGATGGGGCGGTTTCCTCACTAACAAGTCAACCCCCTCCAAAATATCACAGAAGGTGGAAGGGTCCAGTTGGAAGCATATCTTGAAACTCGTGGGGGAGGCCATGTCGGACGAAGGTAAACAAAGCCGTCGCTCCCGCCCTCCATCCCTACGTCTACTCAGCTGCAGTCTCTCACTCCGTTCTGGCCGCTTAACAGAATTAGCGGCTTGCTTCTCACCTGCTGTGTTGCCCGGACCGATTCAGTCACCTTTCTGAAAGAATCCCCCTTCCCCTAGCAAAGGACCGGTCCGTGGCGTGAAGGCTGCTGGGAAACGTAGTCCAAGCGCCGATCAGGGCCTGCTCTGAGTCCCTGGAGCCCCTCTTCCAGCAGTCAGATCTGCTCCAACCTTATAAACCAGGACTTAACAGTGGTTGCGGAGATGTACCCACTTGATTCTGTAATTTGCCCTTACCCAGAACACTTTGTAAAGCTGAGGAGAGCCCGTGGCCGTTCACTCCCTCTCCTCCCTTTGCGCCCCCCCCCCAGCAGGATGAGGTAATGGGATTGTGATTATGACATCATAGTCGGTTCAGTTGCTTGCGGGGGTGAGGGGGAGGGACTCCGGTGGTTACAGCTAGACCACCGTCTTTAAAACAGAAAGGGAGGAAACAGGCAGATGGTGTTGACGGGCGCTATATTTCCTCTGCAGGAAAAGGAAACTACCTTTTTGTTAAGTCTAACCCACTATCACCACCTCCCACCTCAGTCAAAGTTTGTGTCCTTTTTAAAGGGACTGAGTGTAGACGAAAGTAGGTGAGAGACTGGGTTTCTAGCTTTTCTGTAAATTTGAAAATTTGAATGTCAGCATCAGAGAGACAAGCCAAAAAAAAAAAAAAGAAAAGAAGGGGTTTTAAAGAAGAGTTTTTAATGCCTTCATGTTGTGACCTCTTTGTAGGGCAGAGTTTTAGATTTCTTAATTGGTTAGAAAGTAGTAATAATGTAAACAACTTCACTATTAACATTTAACACCAAGCCCCCTCAAGGACATCTGTTTTTTCTAAATTTTTTGTGCTGTACTCAAGCCTGGGACAAGTAAATAGCTGTGATCCTGTGATTGGCTAGGAAGCAAAATCAGTCTTGGGGATCTTCAACATTGAGCTTGGGAGAAGAGGATAGAGGAATCAAGTCTGCAAACTGAAAAAGTAGAGGAAAAGTAAGGTATTAAGAAAATGGGAGTAGAGAGATTTCTTTTTCACTGCATATCATTTCTCCTTGGCAAAGAGAAGGAGCAGAGGCAGGAGCCATAACAGAATATATGCTTACCTATAATTACCCATATTAAGTGCTAGGCACTGTGCTACATACTTTGAATAAATATGTATTCTCATTTTTTTCTTACAATCGCCAAATTGAAAAAAAAAAAAAAACCTCTTTATTTTGATAAATGAAACCTCCTGAGATGTTTACTGCCCATGTGGTAGGTAAAGATTGTAACCAAAAGTCTGGGAATCTGAAGTCCTTGCTCTTCATTACTAGACTATTCCCCTTTTTATTTTTACTTTATTTAATGCTTACTAAAGTTGAATAGTTGAGTAAAAGAAGTTGGTATTACTATTTGCAAAACATTAAAAAAAAAACAGAAAACACACATCCCTGCAAGTTAGTTTTCAGGCCTCATTTCAAAAGGTTACATCCTCTTTCATCAAGAATAAAATAGTCTTCCAGTGCAGCCCAACACTCCTGTTCATAATTAAATCTGTTTATGCCACTTTTAGTTCTCAAATTCTTTTACTCATGTTATTTTTTCCTGCTTCACTTTGTTTGTTCGTCCTTCGGCCACTTGTCCAAACCCCATCTGACCTCATGGGTCAGACCCCCATCTTGACCCTGCTCCTTTCACTTTTGGCATAGGATACTACCTGGGCCCCCTTCTGGCCTCTATCCAGATTCTCCAAGGGCTCCAAGACTTGGAGCCAGTCACCCAGAAGGTTATCCAAAGGGGCAGAATCCATCAGCTGTAAGGGGCTCTGCATTCCCTGCCTATGGAGGAAACAGAGTTAGAGATCATATACTCATGCAGACCACCCTCCCTTTCGACCCAGTAGAAGCTAAACCTTTTCAAAGTGAGGAGAGGTAAGGCTTAGCCAACCTCCACTCACAGAAAGAACCAGTAATAGTGAACACACCCCTGAGCCCCCCTGCCCTGTAGAGGCTGGCTGGGGGGGTCCCAGGTGTGTAGAGCTCTTCTCCACTGCTTGATCTGGGCATCCCAGGAACGCCGGCTATACCTCCTTTTCTTGTTTGGTGTTTGAGGGTGAAGCCCTGGCTGTCTTTGTGCCCTGGCAACAACAAATATGGATCAGATAGAGGTCAAAGTGAAAGGACACAGCTCACTGCATATTACAGCAAATCAGGAGTCTAGAGAATTACCAAGAAAGATGTAGGAGTAATGCCCTCAATCCACCAGAAAAAGTGAATCTTCAAATCAGATTAAGCATCAAACTTCACAACTCCCTAATATTCTTCTAGAAAGGGTAAATTACGTTTATTATAACTCACTCTGAAATAAACATATAAGATATGACATACCTTTAAAATACCTCCTCTACTTTCACATATTTTTTGTATGCATGCATATAAGCTTATATGTAATTTGTCAAGTATGTTGCAGTTAGCCAACTTGGCTGGAGGCATGAGGAGATAGTTAAAATTAGGGAGGAAAATAACCTCATTAGGAAACATGGATAAAGCTTTAGAAGGTCTTACAGGTGAAGTATGACTTTTTCCATTTGAGAAAAATCTCAGACACCTATTTTGGGACTATATTAGAGGAGAATAAATAATACTGTAACTTTGTCAGAGCACTCAGATTCTAGCATCTTTCCATTACCTGACATTGAACCATTGGTTGATGCCCTTGTGACTACCCACAACTACACTCACTTGGGGACCTGCTGCAGAAAGCACTGGTAACCAGGTGTGCACTTGCCATAATCTATCTGCTTTTGCCTCCTCTGTAAGACAACTTCATCTGTCTCTACTTCCCACCTGTAGGAAAGTATACAGTGACCCACAAAGTATGATTATAGTCATTAAAACAGAAATCAATGTATCCCACACTCCCTTAATCCCCAGCCTGATTTTCAAGCTTACCTGGCATGACAAGGCTCTGTGCTGACTGCCACACTTACCATCTCTATCCTAGAGAACAGAGACTCTTTACACACCTCTTTTCTGGTGAAGCAAGTTCTACAGATGAAAAAGGTATTAGGATAAAAAACCAGCTGACTACATTGCACATCTCAGCCCTTATTAACACTAAGATCCTGATAGCAGGTGAAGTTTATATTTCTTTTTTTCCCCCTTGATACCAAGGATTTAATCCAAGGGTGCTTTACCACTGAGCTACATTTAGTTTTTGAGACAGGGGCCTTGTTGATAAATTGCTGAGGCTGGTCCACGAACTTGCCATTCTCCTGCCTTAGCCTGCTGAATTGCTGGGATTATAGCCAGCACTTCTGGCTAAAGGTTGTATTTCTGATTTTTTCCCCCCAAAGTGTGGTCTGTAAACCATCTGTATGGTTAGCACCTGATGGCCTTGATAATTCCTGGGCCTCACTCTATACCAATTGAATCTTCATTTTAGGGGCCTACATTTTAAAGAGTTTCCAGGGTTATTTTAAACACTTTCTAATTATGAAAAACTTCAAATATACATTGAAGTAAAAAGTATATCACAGGGCTGGGGATATAACTCAGTTGGTTCACTACTTGCCTTGCATGCACAAAGCCCTGGGTTTAATCCCAAGCACACACACACAAAAAAAAAAAAAAAAAAAAAAAAAAAAAAAAAAAAAAAAAAAAAAAAAAAAAAAAAAAAAAAAAAAAAAAGAAAGAAAAGAAAAGAAAAAGAAAGAAAGAAAGTGTAAGCACAATGCCTTGCTACTCAAAGTATGGTCCTGGGACCAGAGGCATCAACATCAGCTGGGAATTTGTCAGAAGTACTGAGCCTTGGGCCAAAATCCAGATCCACTGAATCAGAATCTGCATTTTAACAATATCCTCAAATGATTAGTATACACATTAAATGTTAAGAAGCACTGAAATAATGGACAGTACCACCCCACCATCGTCCAATATTCCTGAACAATTTTGTCTCATCAATACCTAATAGGAGTGTTTAAATGTAAATCTCTAATACTACGAATTTCCAGAGCTGGGGGTGGAGCTCACTGGTACAGCGCTCTCCTAAGAGTAGCCTAGGTTCGAGTCTTGCCACCACAAAAAATTAAATATATTTTCTAAATATCACCTTGTCAATGTATAAATTTTCATAAACAGAATTTAAGATCCTTTGAACTGTAGTAAGGATTAAAAAAGATGATTAAATTTCTTTCTCTAAAAAGGATTTTCTGTTTACCCACATAACCTAGCATCTCTGAGATGCTGCGCACTAAAAATGGGACAAGGAAAGCTCTTGGAAGGAACCGACACCGCCCAAGATAAACACACACACCTGTCACGCCCCAAAATCCGCCGCCCTAGCGGCAAATGCTCCATCTTCAGCGGAAGGCTAGTAAAACTAAAGAGAAATGACACGAGAAAGAAGCAAGAAAAAGAAACACTTCCACTCAATCTTTCCTAGTATTATCTTATGCGAACGGTCGTCGCTAGCGAGGCAGAATTTAAATCTCCCGGGGTTGGCGGGGCCAAGAAAATAGGGAGTACGGAGAGGGTGTGGCGATTGGCCAGAGGTAGAGCCAATGGTGCGCTGAGCTCCCTGCAGGGCGGAGCTTACCCAAAAGCTTGGCGAACGCTGGTGGGGGCCAATTGCCTTCTTGCTGTGTCTCTGGGGCGGGACAAATATCGCCCCTTCCAGAGACCGCTCACGCCTCCAGGTGATGGATGAACGTAACTATTGGCTGTGGTAGAAAGGGCGGGGTCTTGAAGGCGCACGGAGATTGACTAATGGAAGTTACAGGCGGGCAGGGATAGGTTGCTGGGTGGGCGGAAGGTTTGAATGATCCGGTCTGTGGCTGTTGGTATTCTTGTCCTCGGGGTAAACCTCAGCCTTCTGCGTAAAAAAGTTACTAAAACCTATCCTCGTCCTATCGGGTCGAGCGAGAAGCAGAACTGTTGGCGGGTTTATTGCCTCTTTTCCTCAGATTTTCCTTTTATTCTCTCGAATCTTCACTTGGGTCCAATCACTGCCACTTTCTTTTCTCCTGAAATCAAGTCTGACTCTATACTTAAGGTAAGCGCCCCGCGGTCTCTACCACAGAGGCACTGAGACTTGGTTCTTCCGGTAGGGTCTGTTCAGGCAGAGGTCCGAACCGGCATTATCGCGAGTTAGGAGACCTGAATTTCTTCCGGTTAGGAGTGGGAAGCTGTGTGGCCCCAAACAAATCAAAGCTCTCTTTTCATTCCATCTTTAAAGTCCCGAGGTTGCGCCTCCTTGGTAAATTCAAGTTTCAACACAAAGGCCTAGTCGCCCCAGGCAAGTGTGATTTAACCTTCAAACCAAGTTGTGATTCACCCTTTGGGATGCTCCCCAACCCCCATTGCCGATCTGCTTGGCTAGATAGGGTGGAGGGTGTTGGAAAAGCTGAAAAGTCTGTGATGTTCTCCTAGCAAGCCCTTCCCGTCCCTTAGTGAAGATTCAGGGACCATGTCTACAGAACTCTAGTCGTCCACAACAGAGGAGGGAAGATCTCGCTCAGGACCCAGTTTTAGGTCCAATCAGAGGAAGATGTTACACCTGCTCCTGGAGAAAGACACTTCCTTTACCATCTGTCCAGGTCTCCCTAGATCTCCAATGGACAAACTCCTTGGTGATTCTGCAAATCTCAGCATTTTGTCTGGGTGAACCCATTTTTATTTTTATACCTTATCACTTTATCTCCTTTGCTTTCTAAACAGGCTTGTTTGTTTAACTATCCTAGCACAAAGATCAGGATTTAGGACTGTGTGACCCTTTTGAATCTCAGGCTGCTTTTCTGTGTAATAGAAATCATCTCGTCCTATATCACTAGGATCTTTTTTTTTTTTTTTTTTTTTTGGTACTGAGGATTGAACTCAGTGGTACTCGACCACTGAGCCACATCGCCAGCCCTATTTTGTGTTTTATGTAGAGACAGGGTCTCACTGAGTAGCTTAGTGCCTCGCCATTGCTGAGGCTGGCTTTGAACTCACGATTCTCCTGTCTCAGCCTCCCTAAGTGCTGGGATTACAGGCTTGAGCCACCGCGCCCGACTTATCACTAGGATCTTGTTGCGTGTTTTGTTTTTGTTTTTGTGGTGCTGGGGATTGAATCCAGGGCCTTGTGCATGCGAGGCAAGCACTCTACTAACTGAGCTATATCCCCAGCGTCCTCTCACTAGGATCTTGTGAGTATTAAATAATGTAACGTCTGGGAAAAGTCTGAAAATATTCCATTATGAATCGGCCACTTTATTAGCATTACTATTAATGTTACTGTACTTGTACTTTAAATTCTAGTCATCTGGGCTCCATCCCCAGCACCACCAAAAAAAAAAAAAAAAAATTCTGGTCATGCTGTTTCTATGCCTCACTAACAAATAAGGAGAAGTATCTGAAAAGTACTAGAGACTGGAGGGAAAAATCAAGTCCATATATTCATCATAAACTGGGCAAAGGATGTGGATTCAAGATCTCAGTTAATACACTTTGGGCCTCATTAAAACTTTCTTTTAATCCTGTCTCAATATGTCGGTGAAGAGAAAATGAGGCACATATTGGAGGAGAGAAAAATTGAGAGATTTTTATCAATGAAGTCTGGCATTTCAAAAAAGCAATTAGATTTAGATACTTGTCAGATTTTGTGATGGTCATTGAGAGCTGCTTCAAATGAAGAATCACATCTTTGCCTTTCAAGATATTACAGCCTAGTGGGAATCTTGTTGTACTATTATGTCTCAACAGGGGAACTCCAAAACGTTGCCTTGATCTTACGAATTTTAGCAGTGGAGAGATGTCTGCCACTTAGCTTACCACTTCTGCAGACCTTGATGAAACTGGTAGGGAAAAAGGAAGTAAAGACCTCAAAGGCAAGAATAACTTAAGGGAGAAGACAGGGCAGTATGATAGAAATGAAAGATGGTGAAAGTAGGTAGAGAATCTACCTGAAGAATTGGAATTTTGAGGGTAATTAGAAGATTTTTTTTTTTTTTTTTTTTTTTTTTTTGGTACCAGAAATTGAACTCTGGGGTGCTTAACTACTGAGCCACATCCTCAGTGCTTTTTAGTTTTTATTTTGAGACAGGGCCTCACTAAGTTGCTTAGGGCTTTGCTAAGTTGCTGAGGCTAGCTTTGAACTTTGATCTCCCTGAGTCAGCCTCCTGAGTTGCTGGGGGAGTATGCCATGGCACCTGGCAAGGATTTTTTTTTTTTAAACAGTACTGCGGATTGAACCCAGAGACACTCTACCACTGAGCAACATCCCCAGCCCTTTTTACTTTAAGGCAGAGTCTCACTACGTTGCCTAGTCTGGCTTTGAATTTGCAATCCTCCTGCCTTAGCCTTATGTAGCTGGGATTATAGGCGTGTGTTACCATGCCAAGATTAATCAGAGGATTTTTGAGGTGAATGATTAAGCCAATGGGAAAGGAAAAATAACAACACTAATAGGAACACTAATAAAAACAATAACACTCTAAAAAGTTAGACAAGAGGAAATACATTCTGTTGACAGATTAATGGTACAAAAGGAAGTCCAGTAAAGTTTTGTGTCTTAGTCTAATTTCATCAGATACAAAGAAATAAGCATAAATACTTTGTCAATTAATTCTTATGTGTTTTTATAGGTTTGTACCCCAAAAGAATGCTTCATTAGTCAACCATTCTAGCATTTGTTCTAATTTTGGGTCTCCTTCATAATAACCTTTCTTTTCTACTCATGACAAAAGAAAAAATCTCCATAGATTAGCAGAATGCACTGTTTCTTGTTTGGTTTGTTTGTTTGTTTGTTTTTATTGTTTTTTTGAGACAAAGTCTTGCTAAATTGTTGAGGCTGGTCTTGAACTTGTGATTCTTCTGCCTCAGCTTCCCGAGTCACTGGGATTACCGGTGTGTGCCACAGCTCTCCTGGCTTTCCTAGTATTTTTTCTTTGAGTAGTACATGTAAATTTTTAAGTTTCCATGCAATTTTATCTTGTACCCTGGTACTTTGTTCCATAAGATGTGTACCAGTTAAGACGCTTTGTGTTCAAGAGTTTAGCCTTGCCAGGCGCGGTGGCACGTGTCTGTAATCCCAGCGGTTTAGGAGGCTGAGGCAGGAGGATCACTGAGTTCAAAGCCAGCCTCAGCAATGGTGAGGCGCTAAGCAACTCAGTGAGACTCTGTCTCTAAATAAAATGCAAATAGGGTTGGGGGTGTGGTTCAGTAGTTGAGTGCCCCTGAGTTCAATCCCTGGTACCAAAAAAAAAAAAAAAAGAAAGAAAGAAAGTTCAGCCTTCAAAATTAATATGGCATACTAGTAGTGAAGAAAATCAGAGGGGAAAACAGGATACATGGACAAGAATAATGTCTCTTACTGATTCTTCTGGATTCTTCAGGACCTCCGGAAGTACAGTTAGCTGATATGTAAGTTCTGTTCCTAAATGAACCCCATGTTTAAAGCCTTTCAGCACTGTTCATAGGGATTTTATCCTATGCAGATTCTGCAGAGTGTAAATTTCACTTTGGGTAGCCTTCAAGGACTAAATGCTGGACATGAACAATTTTTAAGTTTTCCAGATCCAAATAGTGTTGTTAAATGAAGGCTATTCATTTTAACCATCACACACAATCAGAATTACCTTTTTTTTTTTTTTTTTTTCACTATCCTGGGGATTAAGCCCAGGGCCTTGTGCATGCTAGGCAAGTGCTTTACCACTGAGCTATACTCCCATCCCAGTCAGAATTATCTTTCAAAAATAAAGGAAAATAGTGTATACCCTTATGAGGTGGCTTCTATTTACATGTGGAAAGTGCAAGTCTTAGTGATTAAATGTACAAGTTACAGGGCTAGGGTTGTGGCTCAGTGGCAGAGTGCTTGCCTCGCACATGTGAGGCACTGGGTTTGATCCTCAGCACCACATAAAAATAAACAAACAAAATTAAGATATTATAAAAAGAAAACAGGGCTGAGGTTATGGCGCGGTGGTAGTGTGCTTGCCTAGCACGCGTGACGCACTGGGTTCGATCCTCAGCACCACATAAAAATAAAATAAAGATATTCTGTCCACCTACAACTAAAAAAAAGTTTAAAAAAAAAAAAGGTATAAGTTACAGTGTCTAGAATAAGAGTCTCTGGATTCCAGTGGCTTACTATATCACCAGCTGTGACAGACAAATTTCTTAACTTCAATGGACCCCAGTTTCTTTATTCAAAACATGGAGGTAATAATAGCACTTCTCGCTGGGGCAGAGCACTTGCCTAGCATGTCTAAGTCCCTGGATTTGATCCCCACATTTCAAGAAAAGAAAGAGAAGAAAGATAAGAAAGAGAAGAGGAAAAAAAGGTAAGATAAACTTGGACATCTTTGGTACACCTGTTTAGGTGTAGTTATGCCCATGAAATGAGGGCCTTTTTGGGGCTGGGGCTGTAGCTCAGTGGTAGAGCGCTTGCCTCGCATGCGTGGGGCACGGGGTTCAATCCTCAGCCCCACATAAAAAAATAAATGAATAAAATAAAGGTATTGTGTTAATCTACAGCTAAAAAAATATTTTAAAAAAATGAGGGCCTTTTCCCTTGAGTCTTGCTGTGTACGGCAGAGAATTTGTGTTGTTGCAGGAAGAGACCTATTGGCTAGGACTAGGGCTAGTTGGAAGGAAGGAAGAAAAAGGCTGGATGCCTCAACCCATTGAATAAACAGTATTTAGGGTTTACCTGGTGGGTTTTTTTTTTGTTGTTGTTGTTAATTTTTTTTAGTTGCAGATGAACACAGTAGCTTTATTTAGTTTATGTGGTGCTGGGGAATCGATCCCAGTGCCTTACGCAAGCGTTCTACCACTGAACTGCAACCCCAGCCCTACCTGGTGTTTTTAAAAAAATTTTTTTTAGTTGTAGATGAACACAATATCTTTATTTATTTTATGTGGTGCTGAGGATCGAACCCAGTGCCTCAAACGCGTGAGGCAAGCGCTCAACTGCCAAGCCACAACCTCAGCCCCTGGTGGTTTGTTTTAATCTGTAGGAATCATCACCAGTATGCTATGAAAGGCAGCCCAGTGAGTATCTCCTTGGTTTGGGTTTGGGTTTGGGTTTGTTTCTCAGGTGGGATGCAGAGGGTTTCCAATTCACTCATGGGTCAAGGATGCTGGATGTTCTCAGCAAAAAATGTCTTTTGGCACAGCTTCTCTGTAGTACTTCTAATGCTTTGGACCATGGCAACAAAAAGAAAGATGCAATGGTAGTTTATCTTCAAATAAAGAAAATGTGAGTACTTAGTGGAAATGTAGATACATTATTCTATATTTATTATTATTATTATTATTACTATTATTATTATTATTTTGATACTGGGGATGGAAACCAGGTGTATGCTTTACTACTGAGCTGCATCACCAGCCCTTTTTATTTTTTATTTTGGGATAGGATCTCACAACATTTCTGAGGCTGGCCTTGAACTTGGGATTCTCCTGTCTCAGCCTCCAGATTAGCTGAGATTACAGGCATGCACCACCTTTTCTAGCTCTGTATTATTATTTTATTCCTTTGAGAGAAGCAACTCACTGGTATTGGAGACCTAGAGCTATTTCTAACTCAGTATGTTATATAAGCGAATTCTATCAACATAAGGGGAGAAAATATTTGTAATCTTTTTTTCCCCTATTAAAACAAGAATCCTTAATCCAAATCCTCCATAGCAGGAGTTCTTGATTACTCATATTCAGTTGATCACATTAAGGACAAACATTGCTGTTACTGTTGTGTAAAGAATTTACTTCTTTTTTTTTTTTAAAGATTTTTTTTAGTTGTAGATGAACACAATGTCTTTATTTTATTGCTTTGTATGTGGTGCTGAGGCTCGAACCCAGGGCCTCACGCATGCGAGGCAAGCACTCTACCGCTGAGCTACAATCCCAGCCCCAAGAATTTATTTCTTAAGCTGAATGTGGTGGTGAATGTTTGCAATCTCAGCTACTCAAGTGGCTGAAGTAGGACTATAAGTATGAGGCCAGTCTCAGCAACTCAGTAAGACCCTGTCTCAAAATTTAAAAAAACAAAAACAAAAAAACAAAAACTGTGGGAGCTGGGCACAGTGGTACAAGCCTGTAATCCCAGCACTCAGGGAGGCTGAAACAAGAGAATCACGAGTTCAAAGCCAGCCTCAGCAATGGCGAGGCACTAAGCAACTCAGTGAAACCCTGTCTCTACATAAAAAACACAAAATAGGGCTGGGGATGTGGCTTAGTGGTCGAGTGCCCCTGAGTTCAATCTCCAGTACCAAAAAAAAGAAAAAAAGAAAAAAACTTTGATAGGGATAATATGCATAACTTGTTCAAAGATTCTTTTTTTAAAAATATTTTTTAGTTGTGGATGGACACAATACCTTTATTTATTTTTATGTGGTGCTGAGGATTGAACTCAGTGCTTCACATGTGCCAGGCAAGCACTCTACCACTGAGTTACAACCCCAGCCCTCAAAGATTCTTTACGTGGAGTTTTCATACAAATGTAGATATTTATTTATTTGGTACTGGGATTGAACCCAGGGGTACTTTACCACTGAGTTACATCCCCAGTCCATTTATTTGTTTATTTTTTTTTAATATTTTTTTTTAGTTGTTGATGGACCTTTATTTTATTCATTTATTTATATGTGGTGCTGAGAATTGAACCCAGGGCCTCATACATGAAAGACAAGTGCTCTGCCACTGAGCCACAATCCCAGCCCTATTTGTTTATTTTTTATATTGAGACAGTCTCACTAAGTTGCTGAGGCTGGCCTCAAACTTGCAATTCTGCCTTGTCCTCCTGAGTCTATGGGATTACAGGCATGTGCCACTACACCTGCTCTTATTATTATTATTATTATTAATTATTATTATTTTCTAATTTATGGATTGGTAATGGCTTGCTATGCTAGGCAAGTACTCTATCACTGGAAGTGCATGCCCAGCCCTTTTTTAAAAAAATATTGTTTTAGTTGTTGATGGACCTTTATTTTATTTATTTTATGTGGTGCTGAGAATTGAACCCAGTGCCTCACATGGGCTAGGTAGGTATTCTACCACTGAGCTACAACCCCAGTCCTTGCCCAGACCTTTTTAAAAAATTTTTATTTTGATACCAGATCTCCCTAAATTGATCAGGTGGCCTCAAACTGTGATCTTCCTACCTCAGACTCCCAAGTAGCTGAGATTACAGATATGGGCACTGCACCCAACCTCTTTATTTTTAGTGCTGAGTACTGATAATGCTGAGGACTGAACTATGCTAAGAGCACGTTCTATCACTAAGCTATATCATTTAGCCCTATTCTGAGGAAGTCATGTTTTTTTCTATTTAAATCTTTGGCTATTTTTCAGTTCCAGGTCGAAACTGAGACACCTAGTCATTAAGATAGTTTTTTAGTTTTGATTTTGGTTTTTTTTTTGGTACCAGGGATTGAACTCGGGGGTACTCGACCACTGAGCCACATCGCCAGCCCTATTTTGTGTTTTATGTAGAGACAGGGTCTCACTGAGTAGCTTAGTGCCTCGCCATTGCTGAGGCTGGCTTTGAACTCGTGATTCTCCTGTCTCAGCCTCCCAAAGCACTGGGATTACAGGCTTGCACCACCGCACCCGGCTACCCCTAGACCTTTTTTAAAACTTTATTTTGAGATAGTATTTTGCATACTTGCCCAGACTGGCCTTGAATTTAATGTCCTTCTGTGTCAATCTCCCAAGTTACTGGAATTACAGGTGGGTGCTTGTCATGCCTGGCCTTATAAACACTTTTTGAAATCTTACTATCCTCTTCCCAAGCAAATTCTCCCCCACCCCTCAATTCTTTTGTTTGTGATGATAAAATTAGTATCCTACAAAGCAAATCTAGGTGCCAAACATCAAATTCAAACCATTATTTGTATCTTCAGGGTACATTTAATGATTACATTTGATGTGTTTCATGAGTGTTATTCATAGTTTGATTAGGTTTTGGGCAGGGCCCAGTTAACACTTCTCTTCCTCCAGCCAACACAGTTTTTCTTATGCAGGATAAAAACACTTTGAAGGCCTTGCAGTGGCAGACACCCAGGAACCTGAGGTTTCAGAAAAGATCAGGAGGTCCTTACATGTCTTCCCCTTCTGTGCTGGTGAGTCATTGAATATCATCATATCATCCTTAAGGATAGGTTGGGGTATTATGAGATATAGGACAGCAAATTTGTGACCCTTGACTTTTTTAAGCTGGCTGTGTGTGAAAGGCGACTGGACAAGTAAACTTAGAGCAGAGAAAGGAAAGAGCTATATCTCCTTCAATCATTATTTCTTTATTTTATTTTTATACTGGGTATTGAATTCAGGGGCACTTTACCATCAAGCTACATCCTCAGTCTTTTTAATGTTTTTATTTTGGGATCAGATCTCGCTAATTTGCTGGAGGTCTTGCCACATTAGTCAGGCTAGCCTGAAACTTGGGACCCTTCTATCTCAGTCATTCAGATTACAAGCACGTGCCACCATGCTTGGCTTCTTTTCTTTTCTTTTGAGATAGGCTTTGCTGTGTTGCCACGTTTGTACTTCTGGGCTCAATCAATCCTACCTCAGCCTCCATAGTACCTGGGGTTACAGGCATGAATGACTGAAGAACTGTGCCTAGTGACAGTACCTTATTCTCCCTTTTTTTTTTTTTTTTTTTTTTGGTACTAGGGATTGAAACCAGGGGCGCTTAACCACTGAGTCACATCCCCACCTCACCACCCCCTCTTTTTTTTTGAGACAGGGTCTCGCTAAGTTGCTTAGGACCTAAATTGCTGAGACTGGCCTCAAACTTGCGATCCTCCTGCCTCAAGCCTCCCAAGCCAGTGGAATTATAGGCATTACTACTGCACCTGGATATATTTAATTTTTTGAAGAACTGCCTTAATATTATTCATAGTGATTATACCACTTTACATTCTTACCTGTAGTGCACAAATACCTATTGTTCTTATAATAGTCTTTTTAATGAGTATAAAGTAGTATCCCTTGTGATTTTCATTTTGATTTCTCTACTGAATATGTTAAGCATCTTTTGGTGTATTGTTGTGCTACTTGTATGTCTTTGAAATATCTATTCAAATCCTATTTGTTTTTGTTGTGTTGTAGGAGTTCTTTATATATTCTGATGTTAACCCTTTGTTGGATATATGATTTGCAAATATTTTCTCCCATATTTGGGGTGTAGCTTAGTGATAGAACATTTCCCTAGTATACCCAAGCTCTGAGTTTAATCGTCACCTGAAAAAAAAAATAACAAAATGTACATCCTTTAAATAAAGATAGTGTCCTTCAATACACAAAAGCTTTTACTTTTTACACTTGGGATTCGCTGAGAGGTGCTCTATCACTGAGCTTTACCTACAACACCTTTTTTTTTTTTTTTTGGTGACAGGTTCTAGCTAAATTGTCCAGTCTGGCCTCAAACTTATGATCCTCCTGTCTCAGTATCCCAAATCACTGGAATTACAGTTGTACAACACCACAACTGGATCAGTTAATTTTTTTATATAGTGTAAAGTAAAGGTCCTAAATAAGTTTTAATGTTGTTGTTATACTTGACAGGACAATGGAAAGTTTGTGGAAAGTGAAATGAAATATCTGGGCAGTCCCATTACTACAGTTCCAACATTGGATAAAATTCCAAACCTTGAAGACCAGGTAGAAGAGATTTCAAATGAATTGATAGAGTTTTCCCTGGAAAATCAAGAAGGCACTGAGGTATGCTGCTCCCTAATGATATATTTATGTTTCTTCATTCTTTTTTTTTTTTTTGGTACTGGAGATTGAACCCAGGGGTGCTTTACCACTGAGCTACAAATCCAGCCCTTTTTATTTTTTATTTTGAGACAGGGTTTTGCTTAGTTGCTGAGGCTGGCCTTGAACCATGATCCTTTTGCATCAGCCTCCTGTATTGCCTGGATTACAGGCATGTGCCACCATACCCAGCTTTTTATTCTTTCTTTCTCTCTCTCTCATTTTTTTTTTTTTTTTTTTTTTTGGTACCAGGGGTTGAACCTGGGAGTGCTTAATCACTGAGCCACATCCCCCAGCTCTCTCTCTCTCTCTCTCTCTCTTTTTTTTTTGGTTTGTTTGTTTTGTTTTTTGAGACAGGGTCTTTCTAAGTTGCTTTGGGCCTCACTTAATTGAGGCTTGCTTTGAACTTGCAATCCTCTTGCCTCTGCCTCCTGAGTTGCTGGGATTACAGGTATGCACTACCACACTTGGCTTCATTCTTTCTTGAATAAACAACATTGTGTGTCTAATATTTTGCAATCATTGTATTAAATGTTAGAGCTGAAGAGATCAAGAAGGTACAGTCTTTTTTGGTTTTGTTTTTGGGTACTGGGGATTGAACTCAGGGGTACTTGACCACTGAGCCACATTCCCTATTTTGTGTTTTATGTAGAGACAGGGTCTCACTGAGTTGCTTAGCGGCTCACCATTGCTGAGGCTGGACTTGAACTCACGATTCTCCTGTCTCAGCTTCCCAAAGTGCAGGGATTACAGGTGTGCACCACTGTACCTGGCTAAGAAAATACAGTCTTAAGACAGGTGACTTTGGAGACTGAGGCAAGGATCTTAAGTTGGAGGACAGTATCAGCAATTTAGCAAGACCCTGTCTCAAAATAAGAAATAAAAAGGGCCAGGGTGTGTAGATCAATGGTAGAGTGCCTCTGGGTTCAATCTCCTGTACTTGCCTCCACCCCAATAATAATAATGATAATAGAAACTAATAGTAGGGAAACTTTATTTTCACAGCAGGGATATTTAGTTAAGAATAGGGTGATGAACTATTTCAGTTTTCCTGGGATTGAGGAGGTTCCTAGAATATAGAACCTTATGTGCAAAAGCTGGGAAAGTCCCAGACAAACTGACATAAAGTTGGTTACTCTTGCTGGGCACAGTGGTACACGCCTGTAATTCCAGCACTTTGGGAGGCTGAGACAGGAGAATCGCGAGTTCAAAGCCAGCTTCAGCAACAGCAAGGTGCTAAGCAACTCAGTGAGACCCTGTCTCTACATAAAACAAAAAACAGGGCTGGGGATGTGGCTCAGTAATCAAGTACCCCTGAGTCCAATCCCTGGTACCAAAATAAATAAGTTGGTTACTCTAGTTGTGAAGGAATCATACATGGCAAGAATAGAAGCAAGAGCATTCCTTGATAAAGGTATGTGGCAGGTAAAAAGGTCCCAAGGTTGGAAAGATCTTTGTGTCCTCAAGGATATGAGAAGCCAGTATGAGTAAGGGGAGATTTGCATGAGCTGGGAAAGAAGAGGTAGTCAGAAGGCAGAACACAAAGGGCTTTTAGACTATGGTGAATGTTTGGGTTTTATTCTGAGTACACAGTTGGACACTATTGGGGGGGTGTTTTTAAGCAGGAACATAATATGATCTGATTTTTATTTTGTGAAGACCATTTTCACTGGAAGATGGGGAATGGGTAAGAGATTAAGTTAGAAATAGTAAGAGAAGGAAGCTTTGCTATACTCCTGGCAAGAGTTGGTGGTAAGCTGGTTGTGGTGTGTAATTCCAGCTAATGAGGAGGCTGAGGCAGGAGGATCACTTGAACCCATGAGTTCAAGACCAGCCTGACCAACATAGTGAGACCCCGTTTCAGCAAAACAAACAAAAAGAATTGGCAGTAGCCTGAACTAAAATGGTGTCTATAGAGGCAGAGGAATGAATTTAGAATATATTTTGGATATAGACTCAACAGGATCTGATAGGTTGGATGCAGGCTGTGCAGGTAGGATGAGATTAAATATGACTTTATTTTTTTATTTTTTA
>PVHX01010876.1:53136-67688 GCA_004024805.1 Geosciurus inauris
TTTTTTTTTTTTTTTTTTTTTTTTTTAGCTGTAGATGGACACAATGTCTTTATTTTTTTATTGCTTTGTATGTGGTGCTGAGGATCGAACCCAGGGACTCACGCATGCGAGGCAAGTGCTCTACCGCTGAGCTACAATCCCAGCCCCCCATCACTTTTTATTTATTTATTTATTTATTTATTTATTTATAGAAAAGGTCTCTCCAAGTTGCTTGGGGCCTCGCTAAGTTGCTGAGGCTGGCCTCAAACTTGTGATCCTCTTGTCTCAGCCTCCCAAGTCACTGGGATTACAGGAGTGTATCACTATACATGGCAGAGATGGGACTTTTTTGAAAGGAGTCCCTAGACAAAGGGTCCTGTGAAGTCTAGAACCAAAGCAGAGATTACAGATTTGGAGCACTTCAAGGCTGAAATTCTCATTCCTGTTTTAATTCTTTTTTTTTTAGTTGTAGATGGACACAATGTCTTTATTTTATTGCTTTGTATGTGGTGCTGAGGATCAAACCCAGGGCCTCACGCATGCAAGGCAAGCGCTCTACCACTGAGCTACAATCCCAGTCCCCTGTTTTAATTCTGTATACCTTGAGCAACTTACTTTTCCTCCTCAACTGATCTCTTCAATCCACAGACTGAACAGCACTTTGCAAAACACTGTGTGTGGACATTCCTTGCAATGATTCCTACACTCCAGGTGATTGAGTTCTGAGTATTTATTGAGCATCTACTACATACCAAGTTCTAAGCCAGGCCCTGCGGTAGATACAGAGATACACATAGATCCCTATTTGAAAGTTCTTTTTGTCTAGTTTTTCTGATCTGAATATCCCAGGATGCTATACTAGTCATTTCCAAGTATTGATACTTTACACAGGTTCTGGAGGGAGTACTAATTAAATTTCCTCTTCTACAGTGAGCCTTAATCTTATATAGTCAGAAAGAACTGTATAACTTCTTTCTGAAGAAACCCATTGTCCCCTTGGACATCTAGAAAAGAATAATCATCATGCTCCACTGTGAATTCTCCTCAATGAGGGGTCCCAGCATGTGAGTGTCATGGGATAAGGTGGGCGATGGAAATGAATTTTTTTCCTAGTACTGGGGATTAAACACAGGGGTGCTCTACCACCCTGAGCTGTATCCTCAACCCTTTTTATTTATTTATTTATTTAGACAGAGTATCACTGAGTCGTGCCATCATGCCTTGAATTTGTGATCCTCCTGCCTCTGCCTCCTGAGTCCCTGGGATTATAGGCATGTTCCACTGCACCCACATGAAAATGGATGGATCTTGAGGTGGACTTCTCACACCAGTTTAGATGGAGACTGACTGACTGGATGCTCTCCAATATAATTTGAAGAATGTTAGGGAGGTTGAAAATCAAATATGGAACAAGCCAGTCAAAATGGTATACTCCTATAATCACAGCTACTTGAGAGGCTAAGGCAGGAGTATCTCAAGTTCAAGGCCAGCCTTGGCAACTTAGCAAGACCCTGTCTCAAAATAAAAAATAAAAAGAACTAGGGAGCTGGGCACAGTGTAATCCCAGCACTTAGGGAGGCTGAGACAGGAGAATGGCAAGTTCAAAGCCAGCCTCAGCAATGGCGAGGTGCAAAGCAACTCAGCGAGACCCTGTCTCTGCATAAAACAAAATAGGGCTGGGGATGTGGCTCAGTGGTCAAGGACCCCTGAATTCAATCCTCAGTAGTAGGGATTTAGCTCATTTGCAGAGCTCTGGATTTAGTCCCTAGTACCATAAAAGAAAAGTTTGGAGCAATAGAGGGGAAAGGATTGGAAATGAGTCCCCAATAGAGGAAAGGAAGAAGAAGGATGGTATTTGGACCTCATTTTTGCAAACACAGTGAGATCTGAAGATTTCACTTTGTGTGTGTGTGTGTGGGGGGGTGTTGGGGATTGAACCCATGGTTGTACGCATGCCCATGGAATTCTGACCTTGCTTCTTTCCAACCTGCCCACCCCATACAATCTCTTGATTTTTCCTAAAGGTGCCGCTCTCTGAGAGAAGAGGACAGAGCTCTGAACTAGTATCCTGCCTTGTACTACCCAGAGCTACATATCCTCAAAGGTGGCTACAGAGACTTCTTTCCAGAATATATGGTAAAGGTTAGGGCACAGAGTGGAAAGCAGACTAAGGGAAGCTAGCTCTAGCATGCAACACACAGAGGCTGTAAAGCCTCTGAGAAAAACTTCTGTTTCTTTTTAGTCAGAGCCAGCAGCAGTATCTCTGTTATACTTAGTAGGCAGAGTTCAGGAGTCTGTGGAATCCCTTACTCTGTTCACTGCCTTTCAGGAGCTGTGTGAACCACAGAGCTACTGCCCTGTGCATCACCAGGACCACCAGGCTGAGCTGCTGAGTTGCCAAAGCCAGAGCAAAGCCCGGGAAGGGAAGCAGCAACTGAGGAAGCAGATTGCTCTTCTACTGAAGGACATGGACCTGTGATAGTGGATCAAGAAGTGGCAGTGAGCCAGGCATGGTGGCTCACACCTGTAATCCCAGAAACTTGGGAGGCTGAGGCAAGAGAATTGCGAGTTCAAAGCCAGCCTCAGCAACTTAGTGAGGCCCTAGGCAATTTAGCGAAACCCTGTCTCAAAAACTAAAAAGGGCTGGGGATTTAGCTCCGTGGTAAAGTGCCCCTGGATTCAATCCCCAGTACCAAAAAAAAGAAGAGGAGGAAGAAGAAGAAGAAGTGGCAGTGAAGGAGTCACCAAAAGACACTGTGCCCTGAGGAGGAGGCCATCTTCTATATGGCTAAGCCCAAGATTATTAAAAGATGTCTGCAAACCAACAGCCTGCTTCACTAATGAAATCCCAGGCCTGGGAATTGGTTAGGTTTAAGTAGAGCTTACTGGTGGTGGCAGACTCCTGGAGCGGGATCTAGAAGGCTCTATTCTTGACTTGCATTGAGATTTGTGTTGCTTCAGGAGACTCTTACATTCTTCTTCCCAACCTCTCACATCTTATTATAAGCCAGAAAGCTCTTTCTCTGGGCTTCTGGCTATGCAAGAACGTTGCCTACCCCTTTCTCTGTATTTTCTTTGTTTCCTCCTGGGAAAGTAAATATTGCAGAATGAGAAGTGGGTTATGAGCCCAGAATGCTCCTAGATGATCAGTATAAGGAGATGATCACCAAATTAGACTTCTTTAAGGGGATAGGGATACAGCTCAATGGTGGAATGCTTGCCTACCATTCACAAAGCACTGGGTTCCGTCTCTAGCACCACAAGAATATTTAAAATTGGCTTCCTTTAGACATAAAGGTGTTATTCATAGCTAAAGCCAAAGTGTTTTCTTCAAAAACTGCTTCTAGAACTTTGGACCCTGGACTATCAGCATCATCTGAACTTGTTTGAAATGCAAATTTTTGTGGTCCACTTCAGACTTTGTCAGAACCTCTAAGGTTAGGGCTCCAAAATCTGGGTTTTAAAAGTCTCCCTTTTCAGGTGATTTGATACACGCTAAGGTATGAGAACCCCTGCTCTGAAGTTAAGGAAAATCTTTTATACTGTACTTAGTAATACCCCAGGCATTCCCTTCCTAGACCATTGCCTGGTATGAGTTGCTTAAAAGTGTTCCCATACCTGGCACCATGTGATCTCTAGGCTTAGAAAACCAAGATGAAGCTGGGCGCAGTGGCACACACCTATAATCCCAGCAGCTCTGGGGGCTGAGGCAAGAGGATTTCAAATTCAAAGCCAGCCTCAGCAACTCAGCGAGACTGTCTCTAAATAAAATACAGAAAAGGGCTGGGGATGTGGTTCAGTGGTTTAGTGTCCCTGGATTAAATCCCTAGTACAAAAAAAAAAAAAAAAAAAAAAAGATGATTAGCATTCTCCAAGGTAGGTGGTAGATCTGAACTGGATTCAGATTTTCCTTGTCTATAATGGGATTTTGACTTTTACCATTTCCTATACTCTTCTCCCTTCCATTTCACATCTCATAAGGGCAAGTTTAGGATTTGGGGAGGTTGAGAGTAGAGATCTATGATATATGAAGATAGGGGGAAAAAAAGTATAAAGAAAGATCAATTAGATCCAAGGAAGACCTTTTAAAATGCATTCTTCAGCAATGGTGATTCCAGATTTTCCTTTCATAGAGCTCTTTAAAGTGAGTAGGCTGTGTATGCGTTGAGTTACTGCATTACTTGGCCTGAGGTGACTGAGGGATTAACTGAACATGTCATTCTTTTGCATTGACCTAGTAGTACTGAAAGCCCAGGGCAAGGGAAGGACAAAGAATGAAGGTGCTTAGAGCAGAATAGAGACCCCCCCTCAAAAAAAAATCTTCCCAGGTTCTAGAGTAAGGTAACTTTTTTTAAAATGAGAAAGAAGTATTGTGGCCATAGGGCAACCCAAACTACCATATCTGAGCTGCTGGACTGATGTGTTTTTGTTTTTTTTTTTTTTGCAAGGTTCCCAAATCTTCTTGCCCTAGAATGCCACTTGTGTGCCTCACAGCAGAGGGCACTGCTGTATTCTCCAAGACAGCCAGCTGGAGCCTGCAGCCTCTGCTAGCTACTGCTTCTCTGTCAGGATGAAAGCTACCTCCCTGGCCTTCTCACTAAGGTTAGAGCTTAGAACTTAGGGCTCAAAGGGTACAGCTTCGTTCAATGGAGACAGCTGAGGGGAAGATGCTGTTCCTCTGTTCCACCTGCACATGAGCCCTTGCTCTCACCCCCAAAAGCAGTCTTTTTTGTGTACTGGGGATTGAACTCAGGGGTCCTCGACCACAGAGCCATATCCCCAGCCCTATTTTGTGTTTTATTTAGAGACAGGGTCTCACTGAGTTGCTTAGCACCTTGCCGTTCCTGAGGCTGACTTTGAATTTGTGATTCTCCTGTCTCAGCCTCCTAAAGTGCTGGGATTACAGGCATGCACCAACACGCCGGTCCCACAAGCAGTTCTTAATAACCTGGGGAAGAAACTGGCTGAAACACCCCTCTCCTAAGTGTGATGAGTGGTCCTGGACTCTGCCAGAACCCTGGTACGTCATTTCCTGATGATTTTTCCCAGAACAGTAAAACCATTCCCAACCCAGTAAGCAATTGGTGTCCATGTGTTTACATTTCAGTAATCTTAAGCAGAAATTCTGATTAGTAAAACAAAAAAGTAAGGCATAATTATCTATGAAAAATTGTATTTGTCCAAAAGGCAACATTTTCCCATATAATTTCTTATCATCTGTTTTAGGGGTGATTGTGCTGGGGATTGAACCCTAGGCTTTGCTTATGCCAAGCAGATGCTCTACATTGAACTACATCCCCAGTTATTTTACATGATTTCTTTTTTTTTTCCCCCCAGTACTGGGGCCTCACACATGCTAGGCAAGTACCCTATTACCGAGCTGCATCTCCAGTTCTCCCATATGATTTCTTATAATCTCCTATTGTATAGGAACTGTGATTTGATTCATGTTATTTTCAGGAATAATACTAGCTAATGCATTTTATTTTTTTTTTATTTTTTTTTTTAAATATTTTTTAGTTGTAGGTGGACACAATATCTTTTTTTTTTTTTTAAATGTTTATTTTTTAGTTGTAGGTGACAGAATATCTTTATTTTATTTTTATGTGGTGCTGAGGATCGAACCCAGTGCCTTATGCGTGCTAGGCGAGCACGCTACCACTGCGCCATAATCCCAGCCCCGACACAATATCTTTATTGATTTATTTTTATGTGGTGCTGGGGATCGAACCCAGTGCCTCAAGCAGTACAACGCAAGCGCTCTACCACTGAGCCACAATCCCAGCCCCCTAGCTAATGCATTTTAGGTGCTTAACTGCTTTCAAGACTTTCTAAACTCATATACATACACACATTCAATTTTCACAACAATCCTGTGAAGCAAGTACTCATTATATGTATTTTTTGTTTGTTTTCTGTGCATTTCTTTATTGCAGATAAAGAAGTTGAAACTAAGTAATTTAAGACCACACAACTGTAATCCCAGCAGCTCTAGAGGCTGAGCCAGGAAGACTGCAAGTTTGAGGCCTATCTCTGCAACTTAGTGAGACTCTGTCTCAAAAATAAAAAGGACTAGGAATGTAGTGGTAAAGTGCCCCTGGGTTTGAACCCAGTACTGCAAATAAAAAAAGCTAATGGTAAAATTGGATTTGAATCCAGAAAATATGGCTTGAGAGTCTGTACTCTTCATGCGTGGATTTTGCTATTACCAAATCCTCAGCAAACAGTGTGGGGGAACCAGGTTATAGCAGCTTAGTGGTAGATTGCTTGCCTAGCATGTGCAAAGCTCTGGGTTTAATCCCAACAACAACAAAAAAAAAAACCCAGCATGTCAATGTGTAGGGGGTTAGCTCTCACCGGTGCCCTTGGAATTAGCTCATCATGAGGTCAAGTAATAAAGAATGGAAATCTTTTGGCCTAACAATTTGACTGGTTATCAATAATAGCTCCAAACCTGGCTGGCTTTATCAGGAGTTTAAAGTGGGAGGCATGGAATATTCTCTCCCCTTTCAATTCAGGCAAATGTTAAGGAAACTCCAGTTCCTTTAAACATATATCTGAAACTGTCAATTCTAAGTACCACAGATATTCTAATGTGATACAATCCCTGCTTTTAAGAAACTGAGAAGGTAGAAAATGATTCTCTTTGTTCCCATACCTACAAGCACTCTATCCTAGCACATTCAGAAAAAGGAAGAAATACTGCAGCCTCCAACTGTAAATCAGCAGGTCAAGTGGTGAATGTTGGCCAACTTCATAGAATAATTAACTCCTGCATGCCACCTGGGATAACATCATTTATTCAGTGCAGTGTTGCAGGCACTATGCTAAACCATGTACTCTATGTACTTATTTAATCCTTATAACCTTTATATGAAAGTGATACTATTATTCTTAATTTTACAGATGAGTAAATAAATGGAAGCACAGAAAAATTAAGTGCTTTGCTTAGGTGATTTACTAGCATGGGTTGGAGATGGCATTGAACCCAGGCGTTCTGTAAAGCATGGTCTTAACTATTCATTAGGCTGCTATAGACCCAGTTTAGGATAGCAATGGGAACTAAAGCCCAACAAGGAGAGAGGACTTGAGAGAAAGCAGAGTCCCTAAAGGTGACCATAAGAGGAGAAAATCAACATTGCAAATGGAAGTACAATATGATACAGGTACTTTGGACCTTTGAGTCCCAATCAGTAGTTTATAAAGGCCCTCTCAGGGCAGAGTTTATTTATGTCTTAATCATTTCGTACCTAGCACAAAACTGGAGCCATACTCAGTCTTAAAAGACATTATTGAGTTGAATGATGGCTAATATCTTAGTAGAATAGGCTGGCTCATTTGTTATCCATGAGGTTCCCAATAGTAATGTTTTTTTATTTAGCAGGTGTTGGCAGTCACAGCAGCATGTGGTTGTTAGGGAAAGGATATGCTAGAGGGCTGTCAATATTAGTCTTAGAGTCATATTTATTTGCAGAGGCTTCTTCAACTGTCCCCTAGCCTTGGTTACTAGTCCTCATTAAAGGACCAATGATGTTGGGCTCTCCACCCTAGCACCCAGGCAGAAATAATACGCCAGGTACTTCATTTACTCAAAAAGACTGGTCTCTTACAGGTGAAACCAGGCATTGCTCTCAGTCTGTCAGCTTGACCCTGTTCCTGCATTCCTTTAGGACATCATTGGATAAGCAGTAGGCACTCTCCTACCCTGAATTTGACCTGATAACAGTTGCTAGAGGAAGGGGATATCCCATGACTACTCTACATGTTTGTGGATTCTTGGGTCTTAGACCTTTTTTAGCATTCCAACCACCTGAAAATATTTTCTTTTGCTTTGTAAATTCCTTATGAAATTATTATCAGAGTGGAGTGGACAGGTGAGCCCAGGAGCAGCCCTGCTACAGGTTTCCTAACTGCATTGGAGGCTTGGGAATGTTCCATAGAGGCAGAAAAGCTGGGAGAAAATGGTCTGTACAATAATAGCTGGGTAGCCAGATGTTCACTTTCACAGCTCTCCTGTAAAACTGGCAGGGCAGATATAGATTAAAAAGAAGCACAAACTCCATTTAAAGTGCATTACAGCTCAGGAACCAGCTCCCCCTGGGCAGGAGAAGGGAGGGAAGGGCACAGAGGCCACATCAGTCTCCTTCCTTATCTAGGACCACATGTCTCTTTCCTAGCTTTGTGAAGGGTGATTTACACCCCTGGCTGGAATGACTCTTTCTGGGCTGATTACATCGGCAAATGCCCCCCAGAGGCCACAGCAGGATGGCCATGTTCAGAAGCAGCAGCCAATAAATCTCAGAGGTTTATATTGCACTTTGCAATACCCTGCCTCCTGGCCCTCTGCCAGATGGACTGTGGAAGTAAGGATAGGGCCCAAGTTGGAGTGTTAAGGGATGAACCTGCACACACATCCTTTGATCATCCTCTTTTTTCTTCTGGGCACTGCTTAGCTGTTATTCTTCCAAGTCATTCCATCTTTACCCTGGGAGTTAATGGGAATCAGGCCCAGGCCCAGTGAATTTCCTTATCTTTTACAGGTAGGGATTCTGGATTCTGGGCACAGCTGTGTTTCTACCTTAAACTAGGTAATCCTGGCAGTAGAGCTTGCTCTCCAAAACTCATCATCTGAAAATGATGGGGCTTCTGAATGGTCTCGCCAGTCACCACCTTCTGTGATCTTGTTTGGTTCAAGGAAGTCTCTGCTTTTAACTGGGATGGATGGAGGGGCTGAATTTTGAAGCATTTTAGTCTGGTAAAGCTCCTGGGAACTCGCTTCATTTAAGCTGCTAGCAAAGTCATTTCATCTGTCTGGGGCCCATCTTTGCAGAATCTTGATTTTAATGACCACCATGGAATCTTACTCTGGAAGATACTTGAAGGGCAAATGAGTTAACAGATGTGCGCATAAATTCTGAGAAAAAAAAATGCTAGAAACGCAAGTACCCTTATTTGTTCAAATTTTGTTACAAGATTTCATCTGCGGTAGTTGCTGTTCTTCCTGGGGGTGAAGAGGCGGGGTTGGGGAAGTGAGAAAGTGATTTTGACGGGGAAGAAATATTAACCTAAGAGATGAAGAGTCTCCAGCGGCAGCTTCCACAGTCTTGCTAAGCAAAGTTGTCAGCAGGTGGGCAGATTCGGGTGGAGCACCCTCTTGGACACCCAAACCCCTCCCGTCTCTGCCGCCCTTTTCTGTCCAGGAGAAGAGGCGGCGTAGTGTGGTCGCGCGCTTCAGAGTTGGAGGGCGGCGCCCCGGACCCTAGTGGGCAGAGAGTCCGCGCCGTGCGAGGAGGGGCGGGAGGCGGCGACGGGAGGCGCCGGCGGAGGAAGTCCCGCTTTCTGAGCTCAAGCTCTAGGAACCAGAAGACTGCGGTGCCCGGCACCGGCAGAGTGCCCTCCGGGTTGGACACCTGGCGCCCACACCCCGCCATGGTGCGCTCCACGAGCCGGCGACCGCCGCCAGTGGTCTTGCTTCTGCTGTTGCTGCCCCTCGGAGCTGGTGAGTGTAGTCTGTGGTAGGTGCAGCTGGAACCTGCCAGGGCTGTAGGGAAGGGTAGGTGGAAGTGAGCGTGCAGGCGGGACACAATGGGTGCAGCTGCCCCTAGGTCCCATGCCTGCGTCGGTTCTGGAGAGTCTGGAAAACTGGAGGAGGAAGACCAGAGGCCCGGGAGGAGCCTGAGTACCATGCCTAATAGTGTCTGAACTTATGTAGATTGAGTGCCAGCATTGACCTGGATACGCAAGCATCTCCTCGCTCCTGGTTCTCCCTCTTTACTCCTGTGAGATGCAGCCAGGCTACTGTAAGACAGCATTTCTAGGAAGCAAGAAGAATCTGATCATGTGCAGGACTGTCATTTCTTCTAAGCGGCCTTCACTTTCTCTCCATGCCCTTTAAGGTTGTACACTGCCCAGAACTTGCTAACATCATCATTTGATTGTGTGTTGAGAATTTTAAAACTACCCAACCCCACCATACCATATACTTAATTTTTTTTAAACCTGAGATTGAACCCAGGTTGCTTACCAATTAAGTCACACACCCACTCCCTTTTTAATTTTTAAAAAATTGAGACAGGGTCTGGCTAAGTTGTTTAGAGCCTTGCTAAGTTGCTGAGGCTGGTTTCAAACCTTGAATTCTGCCTGTCTCAGCCTCCAGAGTCTCTGGGATTACAGGCTTGATCCACCATGCCAGGCGGAAGACACCCTGTTGAGCCAGATGAACTTTCCCTACAAGCCACCTAGCCTGTGCCTTCCTCTGTAGTTAAAAGATCCATAACAGGTGTTTTGTGTGATATCTAGTCCACCACCTGGTTTTAGCATCATGCAAGGAGCACCTCTGAAGAAGAGTAGTCTAGGCTCCACCATCCCTGGAAAAATGCCCATGGCCTTGGGGAATGGGATAGATGGTACACGGACTGTCATTGTGGGGCTCCTACAGAGCCTAAGTACCAGCGCCCGCGCCAGCACAGAGGGAAACCGAGTCAGGCGAGGGAGCCTCAGATGACAAATCACTCACACACACACACACACACACACACACACACAGAACAAGGCAAGAGACTCTTTATTGAGCTCAGGACCCTCTTTATATATGCTAAGAGGCCCCAGCTCTCTCCCACACCTAAGTAGAGAGAATCCCAAGGCACAGGCCACACACATTACACCATCACCTCCTTTCACACTGTGGTAATGTAGAAATGCATTCTTGACTGTGAGACAGATAGGGAAGGAAGGAGGGAAAAGACTGGTTTATTAAGACTGGTTCAATCAGTAAATCTGGGCAGCAAGACATCACCAATTTGATTGAACTGCCTAGGAAAGTTCACTAACCCTAATGTATGGCTTTGCGTCTGGATCAGGGATAAACACTAAACACCTTCCTCATTAACTAATTTAGTAAAGCAATATGGCTGTCAGATCCATATTCTACAGTGTTTGATAGCAATGATTTTTGATTAAGTGGCTTCACTGAAAATCCTTAACAGTCATCCTGGAGCTGCCATGTTGGGTCAAGAGCTGCCCAGACCAACTGCAGGTCTTAACAATTAGGTAGAAAATACCACTGCTTCGACCCCAGCAGAGCCAAGCATAAAGGAGACCACTAACACTCAAGAAAGTAGCATCATGTACTGAAAATCATTCTAAACTAGGTAGGAGCTAGAATTTCTTGGTTCTAACCTTAACCTGGTCTTAGCTTGCTATATGTCCTAATACATGGTACTTTTCTTTGTTCTATCATTCACAAAATGGGTGCCCAAGCTGTGGGCCTCATTGGAGAAAAACAAATGAGGATCTTGTGCCCTGAAGCAAGACTGATCTGCTTCATTTGCTACTACTCATTCTCTGATGATCCAAAAGGAATAAAATGAAGTCAGGAGGACAAGCTGCTGACTAAGTGAGAAATAGACATGGCAGTGGCAGCATAAATGAGGATTTAGTGAAGGTGTGGTAGACAATGTAGGGACTGTGACAAATTGAATAACACGACTTGCTGAAAGGAGGCAGTCATCACTCAACTCCATTTGTTATATTGTGGGCATGTAAGCCCAGAGTGCCTCCATATTTGAAAAGGAATTGAAAGTCCACAATTTTATATGAAATCTTCTGGTTTTTAAATGTTGACCACTAGTCACAACTTTAAGAAGACCAAAACCTTGTCTCAAATTAAAAAATAGCTGGGGAGCTGAGTGCAGTGGTGCATGCCTGTAATTCCAGCATCTCAGGAGGCTAAGGTTCAAAGCCAGCCTCAGCCATTTCTCTGGGGTTCAAACTTCAGTACCTCCAAAAAGAAAGAAAGAAAGAAAGAAAAATTGGATTTTCTTTTGAAAATGGTTATGACTCAATATTTAAGTTCAGTTAAATATTCACTTATTCTAGTGACAGCAATGACTTGAACCTACTATTTCAGTGACCTCTTACTGAATACATACCTGGAGTAGCATCTTAAGGTTTTGGAATTTATCAACCTGTTTAGATCCATGTCCCCTTTTTGGAAAGATTTTAAAATCTCATACCTTTCTTAAATTTCAACTTCCAGCCCTTTTTATTTTACTTTATAGTGCCGAGGATTGAACTAGGAGGTGCTTAACCACTGAGCCACATCTCCAGGTCCCCCCACCCACCACCAACCCCCCCCCCTTTTTTTTTTTTTTTTTTGAGACAGGGTCGCACTAAGTTTCTTAGGGCCTCACTAAATTTCTGAGGCTGACTTTCAACTTGCAATCCTTTCGCCTCAGCCTCCTGAGCCACTGGGCTTACAGGAATGAGCCACAGTGCATGGCCCTTTTATTTTTTTTATTTTGAGATGCGCTCACACTGAGTTGCCAAGGTTGACATTGAGCTTACAATCCTCCTGCTGCAACCTTCTGAATCTCTGGAATCACAAGTGTGTGTTCCATCATGGCTGGCTAATATTTTTTGAAATTTCAAACCTTTTTCATCTTCCACATATGAAATTGTCAAATATGCTTTTTATATTCTCCCTCCCTCTCTGCCTGCCTCTCCCTCTTTTTCTTTCCCTTCCCCCACCTCAAGTGATCCTCCTGTCCCCCCTCCCTTGTGGCTGGGACTATAGGCACATACCACTGCACTAGGCTTAGATATACTTTTTAAAAAACTATGTAGTCCCTTTAGAAATTCTGATATATCCCTAAAAGAAAGCTATCATCTCTTCTTCATCCCTTCAGGGATGGAATCCAGTACCTCCCTCACTTTTTTTCCCTGGGAAACAAACCCAGGGCTTTATGTATGCTAGGCAGGCACTTTACCACTGAGCCATATCCACAGCCTCGGTCCCCCCATTTTACAGTTACAGAAACTAAGGTCCAGAAAGTGAATTGTCCTAGGCAGGGGTGGGACTAGAATGATGCAGGTGAAAGAGAGGTCAAGAAACTGATTAATCAGGCCATGGTGGTGCATATCTGTAATCCCAGTGGCTTAGGAGGCCGAGACAGCAGGATCACAGGTTTTAAGCCAGCCTCAGCAATTTAGCGAGGCTGTATGCAACCTAGTGAGACCCTGTCTCAAAATAATAAATAAAAAGGAACTAGGTCTTATAAAGGTCTTATAAATTGGAGTATATAGCCAGGCACTGTGGCCCATACCTGTAATCCCAGCAACTCAGGAGACTGAGGCAAGAGGATCACAAGTTCAAGACCAGCCTAAGCAACTTGGGGAGATCCTGTCTTGAAAGAAAAACTGTGGGTGTAGCTCAATGCTAAAGTGCCTTTGTGTTCAATCCCCCGTCCAAAACAAAAACAAAAACAAAACAAAACCCATATCATGTCAATCAGCAATAGAATTATATTTACATAATGGCATGCTATACAACAATAAATTAAGCTATTTACTATTATCCTTGCCAATACAGGTGAATTTTACAAACAAAAGAAACCAATGCCAGACACAATGGCATACACCTATGATCCCAGCTACTTGGGAGGCTGAGACAGGAGGATCACAAGTTTGAGGCCAAACTAGCCAACTTAGACCCTGTGTCAAAATAAAATTTAAAAGATTTGGGGATATATCTCAGAACACTCCTGAGTTCAATCCAGTACTGAAGAAAAAAAGCATATTACTAAACAAAATGTACAAATGGATAACAAAAACATAAAAATATGCTCAATATCCTTAGTTATTAGGGAAATGCAAATAAAACCCACAATGAGATAATACTTCACACCCACAAGTATGGCCATAATCTTACAAAAAAAAAAAAGGAAAATAACAAGAGTTATCAAGCAAGTATAGAAGCTAGGATCTTCATATATTGCTATTGAGAATGTAAAATGTTGATTGCTGTGGAAAACAGTCTGACAGTTCCCCAAAAAGTTAAACAGAGAATTACTGTATGACACAGCAGCTCTACTCCTAGGTAGATACCCAAACAAATTGAAAACAGGTGTTCAAACAAATACTTGTATATGAATGATACAAGTTACATATAACCAAAGAAGCAGTCACAATAACCAAAGGATGGAAACAAATGCCCATCAATTAATGAATGGACAAACAAAATGTGGCATACCCATGCAATGAAATAGTCATCCATAGCCGGGCGGTGGCGCAAGCCTGTAATCCCAGTACTTAGGGAGGCTGAGACAGGAGAATCGCAAGTTCAAAGCCAGCCTCAGCAAGGGCGAGGCACTAAGCAACTCAGTGAGATCCTGTCTCTACATAAAACACAAAATAGGGCTGGGGATGTGGCTCAGTGGTCGAGTACCCCTGAGTTCAATCTCCAGTACCAAAAAAAAAAGTCATCCATAAAAATGAATGATTGACACAAACTACAGTATGGATGGACCTCAAAAACAATATGCTAGGTGAGAGAAGCCAGATATAAAAGATCAGATGTGTTAGCCAGGCACAGATGTGCACACCTGTAATCTCAGCACTTGAAGGTGGAGGATGATTTTGGGGTCTGTTAGGGTAGCGGCCAGCCGGACACGGACACCTCTGAGCAGCCAGGAAATCCTTTATTCAGGGGAGTGGGCACCCGGGCGAAGAAAAGAGGAAAAGAGAGAGAGGGGACATGCGGGAGGGATTTTATAGAGCCCACTACAAACCGCGTG